>CANSNZ010000926.1:1227500-1455569 GCA_947646795.1 Beta lomatogona | reverse complement strand
CAAACTACTCGTATTCATTCAATTTCAAGTAAAAAGGCCTAAAATGGCCTATATTAGCCTCACATTTGGTTCTAACTTTCCTATTTTGTGTATTTTCAATCAAAACAACTTATAAATACATTAAACTAACTACATATATGATGTTTGAGGTGGTTATAACTTAAACTAGCATCAAACTACTCGTATTCATTCAATTTCAAGTAAAAAGGCCTAAAATGGCCTATATTAGCCTACATTTGGTTCTAACTTTCCTACTTTGTGTATTTTCAATCAAAACAACTTATAAATACATTAAACTAACTACATATATGATGTTTGGGGTGGTTATAACTTAAACTAGCATCAAACTACTCGGATTCATTCAATTTCAAGTAAAAAGGCCTAAAATGGCCTATATTAGCCTACATTTGGTTCTAACTTTCCTACTTTGTGTATTTTCAATCAAAACAACTTATAAATACATTAAACTAACTACATATATGATGTTTGAGGTGGTTATAACTTAAACTAGCATCAAACTACTCGTATTCATTCAATTTCAAGTAAAAAGGCCTAAAATGGCCTATATTAGCCTACATTTGGTTCTAACTTTCCTACTTTGTGTATTTTCAATCAAAACAACTTATAAATACATTAAACTAACTACATATATGATGTTTGGGGTGGTTATAACTTAAACTAGCATCAAACTACTCGTATTCATTCAATTTCAAGTAAAAAGGCCTAAAATGGCCTATATTAGCCTACATTTGGTTCTAACTTTCCTACTTTGTGTATTTTCAATCAAAACAACTTATAAATACATTAAACTAACTACATATATGATGTTTGGAGGTGGTTATAACTTAAACTAGCATCAAAACTACTCGTATTCATTCAATTTCAAGTAAAAAGGCCTAAAATGGCCTATATTAGCCTACATTTGGTTCTAACTTTCCTACTTTGTGTATTTTCAATCAAAACAACTTATAAATACATTAAACTAACTACATATATGATGTTTGAGGTGGTTATAACTTAAACTAGCATCAAACTACTCGTATTCATTCAATTTCAAGTAAAAAGGCCTAAAATGGCCTATATTAGCCTCACATTTGGTTCTAACTTTCCTACTTTGTGTATTTTCAATCAAAACAACTTATAAATACATTAAACTAACTACATATATGATGTTTGAGGTGGTTATAACTTAAACTAGCATCAAACTACTCGTATTCATTCAATTTCAAGTAAAAAGGCCTAAAATGGCCTATATTAGCCTACATTTGGTTCTAACTTTCCTACTTTGTGTATTTTCAATCAAAACAACTTATAAATACATTAAACTAACTACATATATGATGTTTGAGGTGGTTATAACTTAAACTAGCATCAAACTACTCGTATTCATTCAATTTCAAGTAAAAAGGCCTAAAATGGCCTATATTAGCCTACATTTGGTTCTAACTTTCCTACTTTGTGTATTTTCAATCAAAACAACTTATAAATACATTAAACTAACTACATATATGATGTTTGAGGTGGTTATAACTTAAACTAGCATCAAACTACTCGTATTCATTCAATTTCAAGTAAAAAGGCCTAAAATGGCCTATATTAGCCTACATTTGGTTCTAACTTTCCTACTTTGTGTATTTTCAATCAAAACAACTTATAAATACATTAAACTAACTACATATATGATGTTTGAGGTGGTTATAACTTAAACTAGCATCAAACTACTCGTATTCATTCAATTTCAAGTAAAAAGGCCTAAAATGGCCTATATTAGCCTACATTTGGTTCTAACTTTCCTACTTTGTGTATTTTCAATCAAAACAACTTATAAATACATTAAACTAACTACATATATGATGTTTGAGGTGGTTATAACTTAAACTAGCATCAAACTACTCGTATTCATTCAATTTCAAGTAAAAAGGCCTAAAATGGCCTATATTAGCCTACATTTGGTTCTAACTTTCCTACTTTGTGTATTTTCAATCAAAACAACTTATAAATACATTAAACTAACTACATATATGATGTTTGAGGTGGTTATAACTTAAACTAGCATCAAACTACTCGTATTCATTCAATTTCAAGTAAAAAGGCCTAAAATGGCCTATATTAGCCTACATTTGGTTCTAACTTTCCTACTTTGTGTATTTTCAATCAAAACAACTTATAAATACATTAAACTAACTACATATATGATGTTTGAGGTGGTTATAACTTAAACTAGCATCAAACTACTCGTATTCATTCAATTTCAAGTAAAAAGGCCTAAAATGGCCTATATTAGCCTACATTTGGTTCTAACTTTCCTACTTTGTGTATTTTCAATCAAAACAACTTATAAATACATTAAACTAACTACATATATGATGTTTGAGGTGGTTATAACTTAAACTAGCATCAAACTACTCGTATTCATTCAATTTCAAGTAAAAAGGCCTAAAATGGCCTATATTAGCCTACATTTGGTTCTAACTTTCCTACTTTGTGTATTTTCAATCAAAACAACTTATAAATACATTAAACTAACTACATATATGATGTTTGAGGTGGTTATAACTTAAACTAGCATCAAACTACTCGTATTCATTCAATTTCAAGTAAAAAGGCCTAAAATGGCCTATATTAGCCTACATTTGGTTCTAACTTTCCTACTTTGTGTATTTTCAATCAAAACAACTTATAAATACATTAAACTAACTACATATATGATGTTTGAGGTGGTTATAACTTAAACTAGCATCAAACTACTCGTATTCATTCAATTTCAAGTAAAAAGGCCTAAAATGGCCTATATTAGCCTACATTTGGTTCTAACTTTCCTACTTTGTGTATTTTCAATCAAAACAACTTATAAATACATTAAACTAACTACATATATGATGTTTGAGGTGGTTATAACTTAAACTAGCATCAAACTACTCGTATTCATTCAATTTCAAGTAAAAAGGCCTAAAATGGCCTATATTAGCCTACATTTGGTTCTAACTTTCCTACTTTGTGTATTTTCAATCAAAACAACTTATAAATACATTAAACTAACTACATATATGATGTTTGAGGTGGTTATAACTTAAACTAGCATCAAACTACTCGTATTCATTCAATTTCAAGTAAAAAGGCCTAAAATGGCCTATATTAGCCTACATTTGGTTCTAACTTTCCTACTTTGTGTATTTTCAATCAAAACAACTTATAAATACATTAAACTAACTACATATATGATGTTTGAGGTGGTTATAACTTAAACTAGCATCAAACTACTCGTATTCATTCAATTTCAAGTAAAAAGGCCTAAAATGGCCTATATTAGCCTACATTTGGTTCTAACTTTCCTACTTTGTGTATTTTCAATCAAAACAACTTATAAATACATTAAACTAACTACATATATGATGTTTGAGGTGGTTATAACTTAAACTAGCATCAAACTACTCGTATTCATTCAATTTCAAGTAAAAAGGCCTAAAATGGCCTATATTAGCCTACATTTGGTTCTAACTTTCCTACTTTGTGTATTTTCAATCAAAACAACTTATAAATACATTAAACTAACTACATATATGATGTTTGAGGTGGTTATAACTTAAACTAGCATCAAACTACTCGTATTCATTCAATTTCAAGTAAAAAGGCCTAAAATGGCCTATATTAGCCTACATTTGGTTCTAACTTTCCTACTTTGTGTATTTTCAATCAAAACAACTTATAAATACATTAAACTAACTACATATATGATGTTTGAGGTGGTTATAACTTAAACTAGCATCAAACTACTCGTATTCATTCAATTTCAAGTAAAAAGGCCTAAAATGGCCTATATTAGCCTACATTTGGTTCTAACTTTCCTACTTTGTGTATTTTCAATCAAAACAACTTATAAATACATTAAACTAACTACATATATGATGTTTGAGGTGGTTATAACTTAAACTAGCATCAAACTACTCGTATTCATTCAATTTCAAGTAAAAAGGCCTAAAATGGCCTATATTAGCCTACATTTGGTTCTAACTTTCCTACTTTGTGTATTTTCAATCAAAACAACTTATAAATACATTAAACTAACTACATATATGATGTTTGAGGTGGTTATAACTTAAACTAGCATCAAACTACTCGTATTCATTCAATTTCAAGTAAAAAGGCCTAAAATGGCCTATATTAGCCTACATTTGGTTCTAACTTTCCTACTTTGTGTATTTTCAATCAAAACAACTTATAAATACATTAAACTAACTACATATATGATGTTTGAGGTGGTTATAACTTAAACTAGCATCAAACTACTCGTATTCATTCAATTTCAAGTAAAAAGGCCTAAAATGGCCTATATTAGCCTACATTTGGTTCTAACTTTCCTACTTTGTGTATTTTCAATCAAAACAACTTATAAATACATTAAACTAACTACATATATGATGTTTGAGGTGGTTATAACTTAAACTAGCATCAAACTACTCGTATTCATTCAATTTCAAGTAAAAAGGCCTAAAATGGCCTATATTAGCCTACATTTGGTTCTAACTTTCCTACTTTGTGTATTTTCAATCAAAACAACTTATAAATACATTAAACTAACTACATATATGATGTTTGAGGTGGTTATAACTTAAACTAGCATCAAACTACTCGTATTCATTCAATTTCAAGTAAAAAGGCCTAAAATGGCCTATATTAGCCTACATTTGGTTCTAACTTTCCTACTTTGTGTATTTTCAATCAAAACAACTTATAAATACATTAAACTAACTACATATATGATGTTTGAGGTGGTTATAACTTAAACTAGCATCAAACTACTCGTATTCATTCAATTTCAAGTAAAAAGGCCTAAAATGGCCTATATTAGCCTACATTTGGTTCTAACTTTCCTACTTTGTGTATTTTCAATCAAAACAACTTATAAATACATTAAACTAACTACATATATGATGTTTGAGGTGGTTATAACTTAAACTAGCATCAAAGTACTCGTATTCATTCAATTTCAAGTAAAAAGGCCTAAAATGGCCTATATTAGCCTACATTTGGTTCTAACTTTCCTACTTTGTGTATTTTCAATCAAAACAACTTATAAATACATTAAACTAACTACATATATGATGTTTGAGGTGGTTATAACTTAAACTAGCATCAAACTACTCGTATTCATTCAATTTCAAGTAAAAAGGCCTAAAATGGCCTATATTAGCCTACATTTGGTTCTAACTTTCCTACTTTGTGTATTTTCAATCAAAACAACTTATAAATACATTAAACTAACTACATATATGATGTTTGAGGTGGTTATAACTTAAACTAGCATCAAAGTACTCGTATTCATTCAATTTCAAGTAAAAAGGCCTAAAATGGCCTATATTAGCCTACATTTGGTTCTAACTTTCCTACTTTGTGTATTTTCAATCAAAACAACTTATAAATACATTAAACTAACTACATATATGATGTTTGAGGTGGTTATAACTTAAACTAGCATCAAAGTACTCGTATTCATTCAATTTCAAGTAAAAAGGCCTAAAATGGCCTATATTAGCCTACATTTGGTTCTAACTTTCCTACTTTGTGTATTTTCAATCAAAACAACTTATAAATACATTAAACTAACTACATATATGATGTTTGAGGTGGTTATAACTTAAACTAGCATCAAAGTACTCGTATTCATTCAATTTCAAGTAAAAAGGCCTAAAATGGCCTATATTAGCCTACATTTGGTTCTAACTTTCCTACTTTGTGTATTTTCAATCAAAACAACTTATAAATACATTAAACTAACTACATATATGATGTTTGAGGTGGTTATAACTTAAACTAGCATCAAAGTACTCGTATTCATTCAATTTCAAGTAAAAAGGCCTAAAATGGCCTATATTAGCCTACATTTGGTTCTAACTTTCCTACTTTGTGTATTTTCAATCAAAACAACTTATAAATACATTAAACTAACTACATATATGATGTTTGAGGTGGTTATAACTTAAACTAGCATCAAAGTACTCGTATTCATTCAATTTCAAGTAAAAAGGCCTAAAATGGCCTATATTAGGCTACATTTGGTTCTAACTTTCCTACTTTGTGTATTTTCAATCAAAACAACTTATAAATACATTAAACTAACTACATATATGATGTTTGAGGTGGTTATAACTTAAACTAGCATCAAAGTACTCGTATTAATTCAATTTCAAGTAAAAAGGCCTAAAATGGCCTATATTAGCCTACATTTGGTTCTAACTTTCCTACTTTGTGTATTTTCAATCAAAACAACTTATAAATACACTAAACTAACTACATATATGATGTTTGAGGTGGTTATAACTTAAACTAGCATCAAAGTACTCGTATTCATTCAATTTCAAGTAAAAAGGCCTAAAATGGCCTATATTAGCCTACATTTGGTTCTAACTTTCCTACTTTGTGTATTTTCAATCAAAACAACTTATAAATACACTAAACTAACTACATATATGATGTTTGAGGTGGTTATAACTTAAACTAGCATCAAAGTACTCGTATTCATTCAATTTCAAGTAAAAAGGCCTAAAATGGCCTATATTAGCCTACATTTGGTTCTAACTTTCCTACTTTGTGTATTTTCAATCAAAACAACTTATAAATACACTAAACTAACTACATATATGCTGTTTGAGGTGGTTATAACTTAAACTAGCATCAAAGTACTCGTATTCATTCAATTTCAAGTAAAAAGGCCTAAAATGGCCTATATTAGGCTACATTTGGTTCTAACTTTCCTACTTTGTGTATTTTCAATCAAAACAACTTATAAATACATTAAACTAACTACATATATGATGTTTGAGGTGGTTATAACTTAAACTAGCATCAAAGTACTCGTATTCATTCAATTTCAAGTAAAAAGGCCTAAAATGGCCTATATTAGGCTACATTTGGTTCTAACTTTCCTACTTTGTGTATTTTCAAACAAAACAACTTATAAATACACTAAACTAACTACATATATGATGTTTGAGGTGGTTATAACTTAAACTAGCATCAAAGTACTCGTATTCATTCAATTTCAAGTAAAAAGGCCTAAAATGGCCTATATTAGGCTACATTTGGTTCTAACTTTCCTACTTTGTGTATTTTCAATCAAAACAACTTATAAATACATTAAACTAACTACATATATGATGTTTGAGGTGGTTATAACTTAAACTAGCATCCAAGTACTCGTATTCATTCAATTTCAAGTAAAAAGGCCTAAAATGGCCTATATTAGGCTACATTTGGTTCTAACTTTCCTACTTTGTGTATTTTCAATAAAAACAACTTATAAATACATTAAACTAACTACATATATGATATTTGAGGTGGTTATAACTTAAACTAGCATCAAAGTACTCGTATTCATTCAATTTCAAGTAAAAAGGCCTAAAATGGCCTATATAAGCCTACATTTGGTTCTAACTTTCCTACTTTGTGTATTTTCAATCAAAACAACTTATAAATACACTAAACTAACTACATATATGATGTTTGAGGTGTTTATAACTTAAACTAGCATCAAAGTACTCGTATTCATTCAATTTCAAGTAAAAAGGCCTAATATGGCCTATATTAGGCTACATTTGGTTCTAACTTTCCTACTTTGTGTATTTTCAATCAAAACAACTTATAAATACATTAAAATAACTACATATATGATGTTTGAGGTGGTTATAACTTAAACTAGCATCAAAGTACTCGTATTTATTCAATTTCAAGTAAAAAGGCCTAAAATGGCCTATATTAGCCTACATTTGGTTCTAACTTTCCCACTTTGTGTATTTTCAAACAAAACAACTTATAAATACACTAAACTAACTACATATATGATGTTTGAGGTGGTTATAACTTAAATTAGCATCAAAGTACTCGTATTCATTCAATTTCAAGTAAAAAGGCCTAAAATGGCCTATATGAGGCTACATTTGGTTCTAAATTTCCTACTTTGTGTATTTTCAATCAAAACAACTTATAAATACATTAAACTAACTACATATATGATGTTTGAGGTGGTTATAACTTAAACTAGCATCAAAGTACTCGTATTCATTCAATTTCAAGTAAAAAGGCCTAAAAATGGCCTATATTAGGCTACATTTGGTTCTAACTTTCCTACTTTGTGTATTTTCAATCAAAACAACTTATAAATGCATTAAACTAACTACATATATGATGTTTGAGGTGGTTATAACTTAAACTAGCATCAAAGTACTCGTATTCATTCAATTTCAAGTAAAAAGGCCTAAAATGGCCTATATTAGGCAACATTTGGTTCTAACTTTCCTACTTTGTGTATTTTCAATCAAAACAACTTATAAATACATTAAACTAACTACATATATGATGTTTGAGGTGGTTATAACTTAAACTAGCATCAAAGTACCCGTATTCATTCAATTTCAAGTAAAAAGGCCTAAAATGGCCTATATTAGGCTACATTTGGTTCTAACATTTCTACTTTGTTTATTTGCAATCAAAACAACTTATAAATACATAAAACTAACTACATATATGATGTTTGAGGTGGTTATAACTTAAACTAGCATCAAAGTACTCGTATTCATTCAATTTCAAGTAAAAAGGCCTAAAATGGCCTATATTAGGCTACATTTGGTTCTAACTTTCCTACTTTGTGTATTTTCAATCAAAACAACTTATAAATACACAAAACTAACTACATATATAATGTTTGAGGTGGTTATAACTTAAACTAGCATCAAAGTACTCGTATTCATTCAATTTCAAGTAAAAAGGCCTAAAATGGCCTATATTAGCCTACATTTGGTTCTAACTTTCCTACTTTGTGTATTTTCAATCAAAGCAACTTATAAATACATTAAACTAACTACATATATGATGTTTGAGGTGGTTATAACTTAAACTAGCATCAAAGTACTCGTATTCATTCAATTTCAAGTAAAAAGGCCTAAAATGGCCTATATTAGGCTACATTTGGTTCTAACTTTCCTACTTTGTGTATTTTCAATCAAAACAACTTATAAATACATTAAACTAACTACATATATGATGTTTGAGGTGGTTATAACTTAAACTAGCATCAAAGTACTCGTATTCATTCAATTTCAAGTAAAAAGGCCTAAAATGGCCTATATTAGCCTACATTTGGTTCTAACTTTCCTACTTTGTGTATTTTCAAACAAAACAACTTATAAATACACTAAACTAACTACATATATGATGTTTGAGGTGGTTATAACTTAAATTAGCATCAAAGTACTCGTATTCATTCAATTTCAAGTAAAAAGGCCTAAAATGGCCTATATGAGGCTACATTTGGTTCTAAATTTCCTACTTTGTGTATTTTCAATCAAAACAACTTATAAATACATCAAACTAACTACATATATGATGTTTGAGGTGGTTATAACTTAAACTAGCATCAAAGTACTCGTATTCATTCAATTTCAAGTAAAAAGGCCTAAAAATGGCCTATATTAGGCTACATTTGGTTCTAACTTTCCTACTTTGTGTATTTTCAATCAAAACAACTTATAAATACATTAAACTAACTACATATATGATGTTTGAGGTGGTTATAACTTAAACTAGCATCAAAGTACTCGTATTCATTCAATTTCAAGTAAAAAGGCCTAAAATGGCCTATATTAGGCAACATTTGGTTCTAACTTTCCTACTTTGTGTATTTTCAATCAAAACAACTTATAAATACATTAAACTAACTACATATAGGATGTTTGAGGTGGTTATAACTTAAACTAGCATCAAAGTACCCGTATTCATTCAATTTCAAGTAAAAAGGCCTAAAATGGCCTATATTAGGCTACATTTGGTTCTAACATTTCTACTTTGTTTATTTGCAATCAAAACAACTTATAATTACATAAAACTAACTACATATATGATGTTTGAGGTGGTTATAACTTAAACTAGCATCAAAGTACTCGAATTCATTCAATTTCAAGTAAAAAGGCCTAAAATGGCCTACATTAGGCTACATTTGGTTCTAACTTTCCTACTTTGTGTATTTTCAATCAAAACAACTTATAAATACACTAAACTAACTACATATATAATGTTTGAGGTGATTATAACTTAAACTAGCATCAAAGTACTCGTATTCATTCAATTTCAAGTAAAAAGGCCTAAAATGGCCTATATTAGCCTACATTTGGTTCAAACTTTCCTACTTTGTGTATTTTCAATCAAAAAAACTTATAAATACATTAAACTAACTACATATATGATGTTTGAGGTGGTTATAACTTAAACTAGCATCAAAGTACTCGTATTCATTCAATTTCAAGTAAAAAGGCCTAAAATGGCCTATATTAGGCTACATTTGGTTCTAACTTTCCTACTTTGTGTATTTTCAATAAAAACAACTTATAAATACATTAAACTAACTACATGTATGATATTTGAGGTGGTTATAACTTAAACTAGCATCAAAGTACTCGTATTCATTCAATTTCAAGTAAAAAGGCCTAAAATGGCCTATATTAGCCTACATTTGGTTCTAACTTTCCTACTTTGTGTATTTTCAATCAAAACAACTTATAAATACATTAAACTAACTACATATATGATGTTTGAGGTGGTTATAACTTAAACTAGCATCAAAGTACTCGTATTCATTCAATTTCAAGTAAAAACGCCAAAAATGGCCTATATAAGCCTACATTTGGTTCTAACTTTCCTACTTTGTGTATTTTCAATCAAAATAACTTATAAATACACTAAACTAACTACATATATGATGTTTGAGGTGGTTATAACTTAAACTAGCATCAAAGTACTCGTATTCATTCAATTTCAAGTAAAAAGGCCTAAAATGGCCTATATTAGCCTACATTTGGTTCTAACTTTCCTACTTTGTGTATTTTCAATCAAAACAACTTATAAATACATTAAACTAACTACATATATGATATTTGAGGTGGTTATAACTTAAACTAGCATCAAAGTACTCGTATTCATTCAATTTCAAGTAAAAAGGCCTAAAATGGCCTATATTAGCCTACATTTGGTTCTAACTTTCCTACTTTGTGTATTTTCAATCAAAACAACTTATAAATACATTAAACTAACTACATATATGATGTTTGAGGTGGTTATAACTTAAACTAGCATCAAAGTACTCGTATTCATTCAATTTCAAGTAAAAACGCCAAAAATGGCCTATATAAGCCTACATTTGGTTCTAACTTTCCTACTTTGTGTATTTTCAATCAAAACAACTTATAAATACACTAAACTAACTACATATATGATGTTTGAGGTGGTTATAACTTAAACTAGCATCAAAGTACTCGTATTCATTCAATTTCAAGTAAAAAGGCCTAAAATGGCCTATATTAGGCTACATTTGGTTCTAACTTTCCTACTTTGTGTATTTTCAATCAAAACAACTTATAAATACATTAAAATAACTACATATATGATGTTTGAGGTGGTTATAACTTAAACTAGCATCAAAGTACTCGTATTCATTCAATTTCATGTAAAAAGGCCTAAAATGGCCTATATTAGCCTACATTTGGTTCTAACTTTCCTACTTTGTGTATTTTCAATCAAAACAACTTATAAATACACTAAACTAACTACATATATGATGTTTGAGGTGGTTATAACTTAAACTAGCATCAAAGTACTCGTATTCATTCAATTTCAAGTAAAAAGGCCTAAAATGGCCTATATTAGGCTACATTTGGTTCTAACTTTCCTACTTTGTGTATTTTCAATCAAAACAACTTATAAATACATTAAAATAACTACATATATGATGTTTGAGGTGGTTATAACTTAAACTAGCATCAAAGTACTCGTATTTATTCAATTTCAAGTAAAAAGGCCTAAAATGGCCTATATTAGCCTACATTTGGTTCTAACTTTCCTACTTTGTGTATTTTCAAACAAAACAACTTATAAATACACTAAAATAACTACATATATGATGTTTGAGGTGGTTATAACTTAAATTAGCATCAAAGTACTCGTATTCATTCAATTTCAAGTAAAAAGGCCTAAAATGGCCTATATGAGGCTACATTTGGTTCTAAATTTCCTACTTTGTGTATTTTCAATCAAAACAACTTATAAATACATTAAACTAACTACATATATGATGTTTGAGGTGGTTATAACTTAAACTAGCATCAAAGTACTTGTATTCATTCAATTTCAAGTAAAAAGGCCTAAAAATGGCCTATATTAGGCTACATTTGGTTCTAACTTTCCTACTTTGTGTATTTTCAATCAAAACAACTTATAAATACATTAAACTAACTACATATATGATGTTTGAGGTGGTTATAACTTAAACTAGCATCAAAGTACTCGTATTCATTCAATTTCAAGTAAAAAGGCCTAAAATGGCCTATATTAGGCAACATTTGGTTCTAACTTTCCTACTTTGTGTATTTTCAATCAAAACAACTTATAAATACATTAAAATAACTACATATATGATGTTTGAGGTGGTTATAACTTAAACTAGCATCAAAGTACCCGTATTCATTCAATTTCAAGTAAAAAGGCCTAAAATGGCCTATATTAGGCTACATTTGGTTCTAACATTTCTACTTTGTTTATATGCAATCAAAACAACTTATAAATACATAAAACTAACTACATATATGATGTTTGAGGTGGTTATAACTTAAACTAGCATCAAAGTACTCGTATTCATTCAATTTCAAGTAAAAAGGCCTAAAATGGCCTATATTAGGCTACATTTGGTTCTAACTTTCCTACTTTGTGTATTTTCAATCAAAACAACTTATAAATACACTAAACTAACTACATATATAATGTTTGAGGTGGTTATAACTTAAACTAGCATCAAAGTACTCGTATTCATTCAATTTCAAGTAAAAAGGCCTAAAATGGCCTATATTAGCCTACATTTGGTTCTAACTTTCCTACTTTGTGTATTTTCAATCAAAACAACTTATAAATACATTAAACTAACTACATATATGATGTTTGAGGTGGTTATAACTTAAACTAGCATCAAAGTACTCGTATTCATTCAATTTCAAGTAAAAAGGCCTAAAATGGCCTATATTAGGCTACATTTGGTTCTAACTTTCCTACTTTGTGTATTTTCAATCAAAACAACTTATAAATACATTAAACTAACTACATATATGATGTTTGAGGTGGTTATAACTTAAACTAGCATCAAAGTACTCGTATTCATTCAATTTCAAGTAAAAAGGCCTAAAATGGCCTATATTAGGCTACATTTGGTTCTAACTTTCCTACTTTGTGTATTTGCAATCAAAACAACTTATAAATACATAAAACTAACTACATATATGATGTTTGAGGTGGTTATAACTTAAACTAGCATCAAAGTACTCGTATTCATTCAATTTCAAGTAAAAAGGCCTAAAATGGCCTATATTAGGCTACATTTGGTTCTAACTTTCCTACATTGTGTATTTTCAATCAAAATAACTTATAAATACACTAAACTAACTACATATATAATGTTTGAGGTGGTTATAACTTAAACTAGCATCAAAGTACTCGTATTCATTCAATTTCAAGTAAAAAGGCCTAAAATGGCCTATATTAGCCTACATTTGGTTCTAACTTTCCTACTTTGTGTATTTTCAATCAAAACAACTTATAAATACACTAAACTAACTACATATATGATGTTTGAGGTGGTTATAACTTAAACTAGCATCAAAGTACTCGTATTCATTCAATTTCAAGTAAAAACGCCTAAAATGGCCTATATTAGCCTACATTTGGTTCTAACTTTCCTACTTTGTGTATTTTCAATCAAAACAACTTATAAATACATTAAACTAACTACATATATGATGTTTGAGGTGGTTATAACTTAAACTAGCGTCAAAGTACTCGTATTCATTCAATTTCAAGTAAAAACGCCTAAAATGGCCTATATTAGGCTACATTTGATTCTAACTTAAACTACCATCAAACTTTTCAATCATATTTGCCTATAAATATATGTTTAGAAGTATGTACCGAGATTTGCTTTGATTTCTTGTTTGCTGGAATTTCTCCTTTTCCAGGAACAGTCTTGAAATGAGTCTTCAAGAACAACTCGGGAGCAGTAGGGAGTACTCCTCCTCTACTCTTTGCCTGTAGACATTGTTGAATTAACAAAGGCTTTATGGAACATATTCATGTAAATTACACTAAGTAGTAGATATGAAACATATTTACCATCTTCCTAGCATGCTGTGCCGCCGAAATAGAACCCTGAAAGTGTGACGGCTCAATTGGATTAGACAGGGAGCCACCTCTTCGGTTCTTCTTCGCCTTGTTCGATTTTTCCCGAAATGTTGGGTCTTCACTTCTCTTCTTCATGTCTTCGTATATCGTCTCCCCCAACCATTTTGGCCTTTCTTTGGCTTTCTTAACCACCCAGTATCGCAAGTCTCGCAGACGAGATGAAGCTTTTTTCTTGTAATCCTTCCTCACTAGGCCTTCTAACTCAGGAGGCCATTCGTAAATACCCTTTAGTCAAACATTAAACAAAGATATTAATAAAGTAATATAATCAATTTCATTTTTCATAATTCGATTCATACATACTGTGAAAATGTTCCACCAATGCGTCTTTGTTGCATCATCGACCTCACTGTAATTGAACCATGGTTGTCGAAAATGGCCCTGGAAAATGTCGGTGATGGACCCACTAACCTTGTTATCATCAAACCCGAATTGAAAACCAAAAAAACACGTGAATTGTGAATATCATTGCATACAAATATCATGAAATGAAGGCTTACGAACTTACCACAATCCAAAGAGGGCTTAAAACCTTTCTTGGTGCACGGTTCGAACCTTCACCTTCCTCCGTATGAGTCATCGGAGTCTCCGTACGTGGTCACCAATGTCACGTGCTCCGTGAATCATCTCCCCGTGTCTCTCGACAAAGGGTTACTGCTTCCTTGTACATCCGGTGACCGAAAAAGCTCCCTCGGAGTCAAAGTCCTACGACCTTGGCTTCCACCTAAGCCACCTCGACCTCCGCGGCCCTTAGGATTAGACATGATTACCTAAAATGCAAGAAAGTAGAAACGCGCAAGATTAAAAAAAAAACACAATAAAATGTAAGTTATTTCTTAACCCCCCCCTCACTCCCCCTGCCGGCCCTCACCGACCCTCCCGCCCCTCCCCCGCCCTCCCCCCATGCCGGCTGCGGCCCCCGCCCCCCCCCTACCCTCCCCCCGGCGGCTGCGGGCCCTCCCCGCCCCTCCCCCCTGGCGCTGCAGCCCCCTGCCCTCCCCCCTACCGGCTCGCAGGCCCTCCTACCCCTCCCCCCGCCATCCCCCCTGGCGGCCTGCAGCCCCCCTCCTTCCCCCCCCCCTCACACCCCCGCGGGCCCTCCCGCCCCTCCCCGCCTGCCCTCCCCCCGGCCCTGCAGGCCCTCCCCGCCCTCCCCCCGCCCCCCCCCTGGGCTGCGGCCCCCGCCCTCCCCTCGCCATCCCCCTGTTGGCTCGCAGGCCCTCCCCCCCTCCCCCCCCTGGCGGCCTCCTGGCCCCCCGCCCTCCCCCCTGGCGGCTGCAGGCCCTCCCCGCCCCCCCCTGCCATCCCCCCGTGGCATGTAGCCCTCCCGCCCTCCCCCCTCTCACGGCCTGCAGGCCCTCCCCCCCTTCCCTCCCCGCCCTCCCCCCTCTCACGCTGCGAGCCCTCCCCGCCCCTCCCCCCCCGCCCTCCTCCCCTGCCGGCTCGTAGGCCCTCTTGCCCCCCCCCCGCCCTCCCTCGCTGGGTCTGCAGCCCCCCGCCCTCCCCCTGTCGGCTCGCAGGCCCTCCCCGCTCCCCCCTGCCACCCCCCTGCCGGGCTGCAGCCCCGCCCTCCCTCCCCCCCCCCTCCCCCTCACGGCCCTCCCTCCCTCGCCCTCCCTCCCCTCCCCCCCCTCACACTGCCTGCGCCTCCCTGCCCCTCCCCCCTGCCTTCCCCCCCTCACTCCCCCATGCTGCTGGCCTGCAGGCCCCCTCCCCTCTCCCCGCCCTCCCCCCCTTTTGTTAGAATGTTAGTGAAATAGGGAGAACCAATAAACACAAATAAACTCCATACAAATAAAGAAACACCTTTTATGAGATTTTATCAAAAAAATCCATTGACATAATGTAAAGTTATAAAATTATAGATCATATTCATATAGAGTCCCTTGTATGACTACACAACACATTACTAGACATACTAATTCAAACTAGACATATAAAGATGGGCCTTGTTAGAGATTTGCAAGTACCAATAATCCAAACTAAGTCGGTGGGGTAGATTATGAAGTAGTCCTATATAATTTATGTAATCAATGTTTTAGCTTTTTAATCTAAAAAACAAAAGAAGTTTGTGTCCCCTGTATAATAATTACTAGGTTTGAAGTGGGGAGAAAGCAAGGCAGAGGAAACATAAATATTAATGCGAAAAGAGAAGTGGGGAGAAAGCAAGTACTAATTAAATATTAGAAAAACACTAAGAAAAACCACAGGTGCAGAATGGATCATGTTACTCAACAACAGTAAGAAAAACTACAGATGGAAATGTCATAACAAGTAATCTTCAACATTTCATTACAAAAGTCCTATTTTTTTATTGAAATGTTGTCCTTAATACAAGCTATGATATACTCAAACAAATCAAAGTGAATTCCCATCCTCGCTTAGGTCATCATCACTATCGTCATCCCAAAAACCATCATCGTCATCGTCATCATCCTCGCTTTCTCCGGACTCGAAACTAGACTCTTCTTCATCATCACCTGATGGGGCTTCAAACAAAATTTCTTCGTCATCTCCTTCAACACACTCGACATCATTACCACCTTCATAATCGGGAATATCATTTGGATCACAAAGCGTTGGAGTCCCAACACTTGTCTCCTGAAGGAAGTCGAAGTCAACCGGAGCATCAATCACAGACCTTGCCTTTGTCCTAAACACAGCCAACCATTGAGCACGATCTCTTTTCAAGCTTGGGTACGGTGCGAAATATACTTGGCTAACCTGGTATGATAGCACAAAGGGATCAAACTTGGGGTATTTCTTGGTGTGGTTGACTTCAACTAGCTTGTATTGATCGATGTTCATTCCCCTCACATTGTCCATCCAATTGCACTTGAACAAAAGTGCTATATTGACTACGAGCACCGGTAAACTTCAATTCTATAACATCATCTAGAATCCCAAAGAAATCACTCCCACCGTCATTAGACACACACACTCCATAATTCATGGTGGATTTGTGGTTGCTTGATGCTTTTGTTTGGAAATTGTATCCATTAACATAGTATCTATTCCAAGTGCGAACTAATGTCGAAGGACCCATTGCCAAAGCAAACAGTACATCATCATTGGGTTTGTCTTGAATAACCTATTGAAATTCATTCATATTGTTAATACATTAACATTTCTTGAATAACCTATTGAATAACCTATAGTCACACAAACTCACTTTCGATCTAAACCAATCAAGGTATTCTGCTTCATGTTGCACCCACACATCTTCCTTACGTAGAGTAGGTCGAATTTGAAGTATGTGGTCCTCGAAATCCCTTACAAACATAACCATTGTTAATGTCTAAATTTAAAATGAAAGTTAAATTTATAAATAATATGATTAATAACAAGTGTTTTACTTCTCAAATTCTTGTAAGATGCCTGTATTTGCTAACACATATAGGTGTGCACGTTGTAGTTCCACTTCAGTTAAAAATCGTGTTCCTCCTGCATTAGACGGCCGACCACAATTAACCCTGAATAGCTCTGGGACAGTTTCGTCGAGCATCCTATCAAGTTCATCATTTACATTACGGCCTGCATCTCGTGTCTTAGTATCCACTCCTTGCTGAAAGTAGTTTGAACAGAAGTTTGCAATCTCTTCACACAAGTACGCATTACAAATAGAACCCTCCACACGAGCCTTGTTACCAATTTTGCGTTTCAAATGATTGAGGAACCTAAGAAGGTGGTTATAAAAAAGAGTTACACAATTGCGAACAACAATAAAAAAGGATATATGAAAATGAAGGATAAGGTACCTTTCAAAGGGATACATCCAACGGTATTGCACGGGACCACATAGCCTAGCTTCGCGTGGAAGGTGAACTGGTAAGTGTTCCATGGAATTGAAGAATGATGGTGGGAAGATCTTTTCGAGTTTACAAAGGATCTCGGCTATGTCCTTTTCCAACCTTTCCATGTCACTTACTGTGATGGTGGAGCAACACAAATCACGGAAAAAAAGGCTAATCTCAGTGACAACTTTCCACACATGAACCGGAAGCAACTCCTTTAATGCAATCGGCAATAATCTTTCCATGAAGACATGACAGTCATGGCTTTTCATACTGTGCAGCTTACCGGACTGCATGTCCACACATCTTGTTAAGTCGTAAGCATAGCCATCGGGAAATTTCAAATCTCTGACCCAGTTGCATAATACTTTCCTTTGGGACTTGTCCAGTGCGAAAGGTGCTTTTGGTGGAGTTTCTTTTCCGTTCGCATCCTTGGTGACATGAAGTTGAGGCCTTTTGCACAATTTAGCAATGTCTTTTCTAGATGCAACGGTGTCTGCTGTCTGTTTTTTCACATCCATAACTGTGTGAATGAGTTGGTCGAAGAAGTTTTTCTCAATGTGCATGACGTCAAGGTTGTGACGAAGATGCAGATCTTTCCAAGTATGGGAGCTCCCAAAGACAGCTTTGTTTGAACCACCCATTTTTCAACTTTTTCAAAGCGTTAAGTGCATCTCGGTCCATCTCGTAGCCTTTGGCAAGTCTTTAACACATGACCACAACTCTTCCCCGGACATGATGTGTGGTGGAGACCCTTTTTCAACCTTATTTCGCAAAAAGCTACTTTGTTTTTACGAAAAGGATGATCTTCAGGGAAGAAATTGACGGTGACAATCAAACCAAGAAACTTTACCCCCATGCTCGAGCCAAAAAGCTTTGGATTTATCCATACAATAAGGACAAGCCTTTTTCCCGGCGGTAGACCGGCCCAGATAGCATACCGTAAGCGGGAAAATCATTTATTGTCCAAAGAATGGCGGCACGCATATTGAAATTTTGTTTCCTAGAAATGTCATAAGTAGTTGCTCCAACATCCCATAATTGCTTCAATTCCTCGATTAAGGGTTGCATGTACACATCCAAGTTTCCCTTCGGATTTTTAGGACCAGGAACGAGCAACGAAAGGAACATGAAGGGTTTTTTCATGCACATCGATGGCGGCAAGTTGTACGGGGTTAAGATGACCGGCCAACATGAATATTGACCCCCAAACTTTCCATGTGGACCAAACCCATCGGTACACAAACCGAGCCGAACATTCCTAGGCTCAGATGGAAATTCGCCAAATGATCTATCCAAATGCTTCCAAGCTTCACTGTCGCTAGGGTGAGCCATTTTGTCTTCGACTCTTGGATTTTTGGCATGCCATGTCATTTCTTCAAAGAACGTTCTTTGTTGCATACAACCTCTGCAATCTCGGTGTGATTGGGAAATAAATCAAAACTTTCATTGGAACTAAAGACCCCTTAGAAGTCCTCTTGTATCTGTCGCTATCGCACACTCTACATCTGTCCAAGTGTGCATCAGTTCTCCAAAACAGCATACAACCTTTGGGGCAAGCATGAATCTTCTCGTGGGGAAGCTCTAATCCCTCCAAGATCTTCTTCGTATCGTAAAATGTGTTACTCATGTTGTTGTTGCTATGTATTGCTTCTTTCATTAATGAAGCAAAAGCATCAACACACCTATGTGGCAAATTGTACTCACACTTCAAAGATACAATTCTAGATGCCATTTCCAACACAGACATGGAGCTCCTGTCGTACAACGGTTCCTCAGAAGCCTTTAATAGGTCAAGAAACACCTTTGCTTGAGGATTAGGCTTCTCCTCCATTCCACTAGGCTCTTCAACAGTGGACGGTTCCGGGTTATTCCCAAGAGCATCGAAAACCATTTCACGGTACGGATTAGATAGCTCTTCTGCGGGTTGAGGTAACTCTTCACCATGAGAATACCAACCGTAGTAATCAGGTATAAAGCCCTTGCTATACAAATGCACTTTAACCGTGTCTGCGTCATGCATATGTCTGTTCTTGCATTTCGGACACGGACATCTAACTTCATCCTTACCTGGGGTTTCGGGATTGACTTTGCAAAAATCAATGAATTCATCAACCCCCCTCAAGAACTCGGGCCTCAAGTTACGCACATTGTCATATCTATCATACATCCACCAACGCTCCTTCCGTTTCATGGTGACCAATTCTACAATTCTAAACCATTTCAATGACAATACTCATTAACAACCAACATACGTACAATTAAAACATATTTGTGAAATACATATAGGGCCTAAAATGATGTCCAAAGGTCCTTATCACTCCAACCTAACCCATTCTTCGACGTCTAACCCCACTAGTGAATGTATGCCAACTATTCGCTTCTACGTAAATTCCGGCTGCATTTCCCATGAGTTCTCCAAGTACACCATGTCAGCTTCGTAAAAGCTTACATATGTACCCAGAGAACAACATAGAGAAACAACATCACCGGAAATTACATAGAATAGAACAAAAGGCAAACATTCACCACCTAAGTGAGGTCAAACGTCGAAGAACAGTCCCAATCGGGGACTATTCAAGATATACTCCTAATGAGTATACCTTGAACGGGTATCTAGGCACATGATGATGCAAACATATTTATTTAAACACTTAACTTTAATTTATAACCTCATCCAAACTATTTCCACGAAAACAAATATGTCAAAAACAATATAAACAATTTAAATAGTGTAAACTAGATAAAGGAATGTGCAATAACTAAATTATTGTCATAATTATATAGTTTTTAACTTTTATAACCTTTAATAAACGAACCACTATAAAAACTATTGTGATAATTATATAGTAACTTAAACTTATACAATTAAAGTAACTTAATCTTCAAAGTAATATAAACTAAAAAATTATATAGTTTTTAACATTCTCTAAACAAACGTTTTTTTAATACATTATATTTCATGATGAAAAACTTACACAAAAATTAATATTTAGAATTTACATGAACGAAAACAATATAAATTGAAGACAAAATATGGTAAAAAATTGCTACTAACCTTACAATTAAGCCAAAGAGAAACACCAAAGTGCTACGTAATCCTACATCATGTAGAAAATCAATTATTCAACGGCACCTTTAAGCGTCAATTTCTACTAAACGAGCAACTCCAATAATAAGTAACTACGAATTTAAGTTCACAAGAAATAACAAGAATTAGCAAAAACCAAATTTTCTGGGTTTAGTTTCATGAGTACACAAATTATTAAAAAAAAAAAGAAGATATTGGCACTGCTTACCACCGGCGAAATGTAGGTCCGGCAAGAGTCGATGCAACTTCGTCGCCCAAGGTCGTCGCCTGAAGTTCACTTCTCTCACGAGGAAAAAACCCAATTGTTAGGGTTCATGAGTACAAAAATTTTAAAAAAAAAGGAGAAAGTTAAGCTTACCGCCGGCGAAGTGAGGTGGAGGTGGGTTTCGTCGCCGCCGGTGGCTGGAGGAAGGAGGAAAGGCAGGTGGAGGTGGTTTCGTCGCTGCTGTGCTCGCCCAAAGTCTTTCCCTCCTTTTTTTTTTTGTTGAAAATAAAACCCGATGAAACACCAGATTGAATTAAAACCCCCCCCTTCAGAAATCAACGACCGTTTCTAACCGTCGCCCAAGCTAAAAAACATTCTGCTTTAATTCCACAAATTCAACGACCGCTTTTAGCCGTCGTTAGTTATCAACGACCGCTAAACCGTCGTTAGATGATATAAAAGCAGACGGTGATCAACGACCGCTTAAAGCCGTCGCTTGATATGGATTTACCGACGGTTTTCCTAGCCGTCGCTGCTAGGCCGTATTTATTTTGTGATTTTCTTGTAGTGATTTCTAGTCTTGTAACCCACGAAATGCCCTCCGGTCACGAGTAGTGGGTTTGTATGTACTTGTTGTTTGTATGTTCTTGTTGTAAAAAACAAAAAAAAAAAACTGTCAAACTCCAAATTCATATATCAAGCTTTCATTTCTGGAAATTCATGTGCTAAACTTTCAATCTGCAAATCCATTTGTTGAACTCAAATTTTTGGATATTCATATGTAAACTTATTTAATTTGGAAGATATGAGAAATTAATATATTGTTAATAAAAATTATTCAACCTGAATTAATTAAATGTAAACCTTCAGACAAACAATAACTTGCCAAAAACAAGAGGGACAAATTAATGCAAAAATTTGATATAAATTCCGGCAAATATTTGACATATATTTTTCGGCCACTAAGTCAGGCTAAATTCCGTCGCATAGATCAGGAGAGAGAAGAATTAGGAAACATGAAAGAGGGATTTCTGAGGTGAGAGAATGGAGAGGAGAGAGAAAAAATTCATTAAAAGTAGGTATCATTCAATAATATTGGACCACAACAAAATTTTTATTTGAATTTCAAACTAAAATAAGCATTCAATAACCTTGGACCACAACAAAAATTGAATTTCAAATTCAAACTAATTAAGATTTTAGTTTGAAATTCAAATGAAAATTTGAAGTTAGTGGACTTTGGACCCCATTATTCACTAGTGGAAAAAACTTTAAATGACACAAGTTAGTTGATCCGGTTTTGAAAAAATCGGATCCGTTAATTGAATAATTTTTTGGGATGGTCTTAGGATCAAATAACTGATCCGGTTAGAGTCAGAGATTCGATCAGTTATGTGATCCATGGGCGAATTCCTCACGTGGCCGATTCGTGTCCCTTATAACCCCTACTCCTCTCATTTCCCACCCACAAACCCTAACAGCTCTAACCCCTCTATTTCGTCTCATCCCCCTTCCCTCTCATAAACCCTAACTTTCACCTCTCTCTTCCATCTCAGCCGATCACTCCCCTCTCACGAACCCTCACTTCCATCTTCCATCTTCTCCTCTTAACCGGCGTCTTCCATCTCATCTCCCCTCAATTTTATTGAAGGAGAACAAAGGAGAGAGAAAGCAGGAATAACAGCTCATCTGGGCTCCGTTCGGCGCAGACACCACCAACCAACCAACCACTCTTCTCTTACGTCGTCGCTCCGACCAGTCACATCTAGTTTGTTCAAAGATTGAAGCGTGGAAAAGAGGAGACAATGTGGTTAAAGAACAAAAGAACAGAGGAGACAACGGCTATGGCATAGGGAGAAAGCGTCGGAGCAGGATTTATCATATAAATTTTAGGGTATATTAAATTTGTTATATTTAGTTGCGAATATATGGTTGATTACTTGTGGATTAATTGCATCCTTTATTTATTTTATTTGCGAAATCAGGTGTGAACTTAGGATTTATCCATCCTGTTGTCAAGTTCGTTCTTGATTTATCTTATAATTTTTCTTTATTAATTTCGTTCATAATTATCTTGTAATTTTTCGTTCTTGTCAACCGTTCATATATAGTTGCGATTTAGAGTTTATTAATTTCATTCATATTCATCTTGTAATTTAATTTCGAATTTGTGAATGTTTGTCTTCGATAGTTTTGTCTTCGAATTTGTGAATTTATAATTTATCCTTTTGTCAATTTCGTTTGATTTGTTGAATGTTGTCTTAGATATCTTCGGATTTGGGTGAATTACGTTGGCTGATTGTTGCAAGCATTTTTTTTATTTGTACATCCAAACTCAGCTGATTCGGTTTTAGGTGATAACTGAATCAGTAAAACTGGATCAGTTGACTAAAACCGGACCATTTATTTGTACATCCAAACTCAGCTGATTCGGTTTTAGGTGATAACCGAATCAGTAAAACTGTATCAGTTGACTAAAACAGGATCAGTTAACTACTAACTCCTCTAATTTTTGGTGAAAACCAGACCAGTTAACTGCTAACTGCTTCGATATCCGATTTTGAACTTGATTAGTTGAAATTTGTAAACCGTTCCTAGCCCAACTGATCCGGTCCAATTCTAGATTAGTTAAGCCCAAATTGAGCGGATCATTTTGGCTTTTTTCACTAGTGATTTTTAGCCAAAGAAATCACTTGTGTATGTTGTCCCCACATATACTGAGTGTATGCGTAGCATGTAGATGTCAACTAGTTTAGTTGGTTAAAGTCTTGGGAGGTGGTGTCCAAGACATGGGATCAAATCTCGTGTACATCATTTGTCGTTGTGGATCTCTCTACACCACAAACAAAGTGTATGTGTAGCCTGTCTCATCCTAGTAACATTCCCTAAGAATTTTTGTCCCCACTTCGCTAAAATACACCTTGCATACTTTGAGGATGTTTTGCCAAAGTGTACCATCTCTTGATTTTCCAAAGTTTATTTAATGGAAGCATTTGGACTGTTGGAACATTACCCCAATCCAAAGCATCAGAAGAGAAAATAAAAACTGCAAAAATAGTTTAGATTGCTTTCTTCATGATACATCTATCATTGGTGCTTAAGTATTATCTCAAGTACTTTGATGGTATACAAGCGGTAATTTATAATTGTATTTTAGCTTCACTTTGTAAAGATACAAGGGATTTTGCACTCGAAAACTAGGTGCAAGGAGATTTACGTTTGCAATCAAACCCCTAGATGCGTCTCTTCAACCCCTATCTAGTTGGGAGCATATTATGACAAACCCGCCAAGCAAAGATTTTAACCCGGGGTAGCAGCGAGGAGTTCCATAATTGACTCCACAAAGAGGTAATTGCTGCCCCGGGTAATTCCACAAGGAGTCAATTATGGAACTCCTCGCTGCTGCCCCGGGTTAAAATCTTCGCTTGGCGGTTTGTCATAATATGCTCCCAACTAGACAGGGGTTGAAGAGACGCATCTAGGGGTTTGATTCGAATTGTAATGTATGTGGGAGGGGCAAAGAGACGACGTCCACGCCCTTAAAGGAATGTGAACTTGCCCGAACTATTTAGTAGTCTAGTGTCTTTGCCGATGCTGCATGTGGTCCAGTTGCATCTATCCTTGATAGGTTGGAGTTGGTTCATGAAAAGGTAGAGGAGGAGGAGTGGGAGCTCTTTGTAACAAATTTTTGGGAGGTTTGGAATGCTAGAAACAAGTGGGTAATGGTGGGTGAAGAGGAGGAGGCAGTTGTTACATGTACGGGTTTGTGTACATGCTAGTAAGGCTCGTCAAGAGGAGCGGAAGAAAGGGAAGGGGAGCAAGTGCTTAAGCTTCAACTGCTATGGGAGAGACGAGGCATGAGATGTGCGTAGGCAAACCTGGGGAAGGGTGGGTTCAGTGTAATGTCGATGCAAGAGTGAAGGGGGACTGGTTTGGGAATTGTCTGCAAAAATGATCAGGGGGAGGTGCTCATGTGTAGATCGTGGATGCTCGAAGGTGAAAATGAGGTTCGAACGGCGGAGGCGCTGGCGGTTCGTTGGGGAATGCAAATGGCCTTGCCTGCACGGATCCGCAAGATTGTGATGGGAGCGATAACTTGTCGGTGGTGAATGCTTTGAAGCAACACACATCTGGAGCAAGCATTTATTTCTTAATTTTAGAATACATTTTTCTTTTGGCTAATAACTTTGAGGATGTAGTATGGTCATTTGTTAGACATAGTGGGGATAAGGTAGCACACGCTTTGGCTCATTTTCAACCTATAGAGGTGGGGGAGCGTATGTGGGATAGTGATTTCCCTAGTTTTGTTGTTAACATTGCTCGCTCTGATCTATTGAAATAATCCCTTTTGTTGGGTTTTCTAAAGAAAAAAAACCAAAACGTGTAGAAGAAATAATGATACTGATAAATAAGAGCATGTGCGTATTTTATAGATGGAAGGTTTGTAATTGTGAAGCATTGTTAACATTCAACGCCTATATTGCAAGACTTTAGCATCCTTATGCATGCGCCTAATTTCTTCCAATTAGATTTACATACAGATCATAATAAATATTACAAAAATTGTACATTTAAACACCATGGCCTCATAATTAAAAAGATTGAAATTCAAATCCTTGGTTCAGAAAAGCCCCACTTATCCATACTTTCATGTTAGGCAAGTTAAAGTCCTCCCTACATTTCGCAACCTGTTAAGAACAAATTTAATAAGTTAGATCATTTAAAATTTCAGCAATCTAGATGTGAAAATGTAAGGGAAAATCAAAAGGTCATAGAAATTACATTAAGGGTAAAAGTGAATACAAATTGCTCGTAAAGAGTGCTTAGACTGGAATTCCGGATCACAAAAGTTGTCAAAGAATCAAGTGCCTTGTAAAGGGATGCTGCTACACCTTGACCTTTGTTGCTCACGACCTTAACATAGAATTCTCTATCTTCAATCTGAAGCACGTCCATCTACATTCAAAAGTATTCTATTGTCAAAAATCACCTTTATGATTGTGAGATACATATTTTCTCATACATCTAGGTTTACTGTGATCATGGTGTACCACCACCAAGGTTATTTTTTTGTTCACTTCTCAATTGAATTACTGAAAAGGAGAGTTCTAAATGGCCAAAAATTAGTCTTGGGTGTACCATACACATGATATACTTGGTGTATGATGAATGAACTTATTGGGAGACATTCCTTTTTTTATTTAGGTAGCTTATTAAAGAAAAGTATGATTATGAATTCATAAGGGATGAATCCATTTCTAGAACCTAAATTTTCTTTAATTTTACCAAATGACAGATTAAGACATTAAAAATCTATAAATAATTAGTAAACATGATAAAATAACTTACAATAATTCTATCTAAATATTTTATAGCTTACTTTTTTTTTTTATCAAAGTGAAGACTATGGCACAACATAAAGTCCCCTAACTTCCATACATATCATGCACTTATAGAACTTTTGTCCAGGGAAAATAATTATTGAAGATCTCATTTTCAAATGTAATTTTTGAAAATTCTTTCGTGGCATTTGTTCCAATATCCTCCACCATTTTGATATTCGACATAGATCTAGGTATGATAGTGTGGATGTTACAGGACTTTGGGACTTAGTATTTTAGCGCCAAGAACATAAATTGAAATTCTGTTATGTTTGTTTAAAAGTTGTTACAAGTTAGTTGTTTAGTTAGTTGCTTATGTTAGTCATGTGCAATTGAGAATGTTGTATATAAACAAATGTAATCAGTTGAAATTGTCATTCAATCATTAAATGAAAGCTATAACTTCCCTCTCTATTTCTCTCCTTCTGAAATTCTGTTTCTTCTCTCTCTAAACTTATGTTCTATTATGTTCTTCTCTTCTATCTTCTGCCATTATTGAAGGTGATGCTTAGCTATTTCAGTTCTTTCTTCAGATCTAACTAGCCTCATTACAGCTAGTTATGTTTTGGAAGATAGCCTAGTTCAGCTCTTGCAACAATTACAACACTCTTCTTCAATAGGTCATTATGCCTTACATGAAGGGTTGTTGAGAAGGAAGGGCAAGTTAGTCATTGGTCCAGATACTAGCTTGAAAACCAAGATTATTACATGGCTTCATGCTGCCCCTGAAAGTGGTCACTCAGGGAGAGATTTGACAACTAGAAGAGTTAAAAGTTTGTTCTATTGGAAAGGCTTATCTAAGGATGTTAAGTAGTTTGTGAGGCATTGCCTTGTGTGTCAAGCATCTAAGTATGATACATCAGCTCATCTTGGGTTACTTCAGCCTCTCCCAATACCTGAAGCTGTATGGATGGACATCTCTATGGATTTCATTACTGGACTCCCTAAATCTGTTGGCATGGATGTCATTTTTGTGGTCTTTGACAGATTAAGCAAGTACAGTCACTTCATTTCTCTTTCACAGCCTTTTACTGCTATCCAAGTGGCTCAAGCTTATTTGGACAATGTGTTCAAATTACATGGCTGGCCTAGAAGCATTGTGAGTGATAGAGATGCCATTTTCTTGAGCCAATTCTGGAAGGGTTTGTTCAGCTTACATGGTACCGAGTTCTTGCTCTCTTCAGCATATCACCCAGAGACTGATGGCCAGACTGAGGTGGGCAATAGGTGTCTTGAGACTTATTTGAGGTGTATGTGTAGTGATAAACCTAGGGACTGGCAGGCTTGGTTACCTCTTGCTGAGTGGTGGTACAACACTCACTTCCACTCTTCTACTTTACTCATTCCTTATGAAGTAGTCTATGGCCAGCCTCCTCCTTTGCGTCTTCCTTATTTACCTGGAGACTCTATTGTGGATGCTATTGATAGGAGCTTACAAAGGAGAGAAATAATGGTTAATCTGTTGAAGTATCATCTACACAGGGCCCAAGCTAGAATGAAGCAACAAGCTGATAAACATAGGTCAGAAAGATCCTTTCAAATAGGTGACTGGGTTTGGTTGAAACTTTAGCCTTACAGACAAGTTTCAGTACAAGCTTGGAGCAATCACATGCTTTCACCCAAGTGTTATGGGCCATTTCAAGTCTTAGCTGCAGTAGGCAAAGTTGCTTACAAGTTAAAGCTTCCTGTGGAGTCTAAAATACATGATGTTTTTCATGTATCTCAACTCAAGGCATTACATGGTGTGCTACCCTTGGCTACTCATATTCCTACATGGTTGCAAGGGCAAGACACTTCAGTAGTGCCACAACCAGCTGCTATTTTGGACAGAAGGTTTGTCAAGTTCCAGAACCAAGCTCAGGTTCAGTACTTAGTCCAATGGTGCAATCTTCCTTCTCATGAATCTACTTGGGAAATTGTTGTGGATTTTGAGGCTAAATTTCCTGAGTTTATTGCTAGTTTGAACTTGGGAACAAGTTCATCTTAAGGAGGGAGGAGTGTTACAGGACTTTGGGACTTAGTATTTTGGCGCCAAGAACATAAATTGAAATTCTGTTATGTTTGTTTCAAAGTTGTTACAAGTTAGTTGTTTAGTTAGTTGCTTATATGTTAGTCACGTGCAATTGAGAATGTTGTATATAAACAAATGTAATCAGTTGAAATTGTCTTCAATCATTAAATGAAAGCTAAAACTTTCCTCTCTATTTCTCTCCTTCTAAAATTCTGTTTCTTCTCTCTCTAAACTTCTATTCTATTCTATTCTTCCCTTCTATCTTCTGCCATTATTGAAGGTGAGCTTGAGCTCCCTTAACAATGGATATAAATTCAAAATAGCACATCTGTTTAAAATTAATAGTCATGTCACATGTGAATAGCATTTTGAGCTAATAATTTGACACCTAGGGAGAGGGTATTAGAAACCATGTGAAACACTAGGACAATTAGTAGTTTTAGATACCTATGTCAAACATTCAATACTAAGTTACTCAATAATTCATTAACGTATAACATCCATTGAATTTGTAAGTTATATGTAGACAAAGTGAGAGTAGAGAAACAGTAAAAACGAACCTGCATAATCATCTTACATACTGGAAGAAAATGGTTCTGAGAAGAATTTTTATTTGGGGTATCACCAAAACCTTGACATCTCTCTGCGGCTTTCAAAGAATTTTCGAGGCCATCAATTTGAGATCTTAGTTTCTTTGATTGCATTTGCAAGTCTTGCACATAGAGCACTGCGTCGCCAACTATTGATGCTTTGTCCATCTACAGCATATATTATAATCCAATATGAATATCAAGTTTCTTAGGGGAGAAAAAACAAAGAGAAATTTTTTTAAAGGGATTTTATTGTATGTAACTTATTGGAACTTATTATTAATAATTTACTGAAAGTTTTTGACTTATTTGCACTTATTCTGACTATGATAAGTCAAATAAGTTGGAAAAAAATTACATTAATTTCTGAAACAATCATCATATTAGATACTAATATTATTGATTGAACTTCTTTTGAGATAGATATGAAACTTTTGTTAGGAATGATGAACACAAATTAAGGCATCTCGCAAGCGCCAAGTAAGAAGCCTTCCTACAGGGAAAAAGGCTAATTTTAATTTGGTAAAAGGGAAAGGTAAATCGTATGATAAATATGATAATTATATATAGAACTAAGTCTATGATGAGAATCCAAAACCAATTTTACCCCTTTAAAAAAAAGCAAAAGACCTTAATTAAAGTTAATCATATTGACTGAAAAGTAAATAACCAACATGCAAATTCTTATACTTGATATTTTAACTTTTAAGAGAAAAAACACATTAATGACCATAATATATCATCATTGACAACTAACATTTCAATCTATTATGCAGAAGTACCGTTTTGGATAAGTGTAGATTACTTTAATATTAAAAGTAAAGGTAAAGCTCGTAAAAGTAAAAAAATATTTGGTCGAAAAGTATATAAAACTTATGTAAAAGTAAAGATAAAGCTGAATAATTACGAAAAGGTCATTAATAATATGGGAATGATGTAGCATGTAGACCATCCAATTTTGATGATCTGAGGGCTCATATCGGTTCTTAGTTTTTATTTTAGAGTGTGGTTCTCACCCGCAAGTTGTTCTTGGTTTAACATTTGCGAGCCAAACACTTGATAGTAGGTAGGAAAGGAAAGGGGAACCCCTACCTCCAAATACCGCACTTGAAAGAATTCGACCTTGTAACCTAAGTTGAATACAAATTTTATCATACGTCCTGGTGTACCGATGTACCGTGAACATGGTACACCCCCACACTATTTTTTTGTTTATTGCTCATTTGAAATCATTAAAATGAACAAAATTTACTAAAAATCAGAGTTTCAAATGAGCAAATGAGCAAAATTTGATTTTAGGTGTACCATACACGTAGTACACCCAAATGTATAATGAATGAATCACCAATTAATTACACCAAGCAAGCTTGGTATTTTTAAGTATGATGTGTGAGAGTTAGCTTTATACTTTCACAGCCTCACACGCATGACTTAAGTACAGTATTCTAAACTAAAGGAATGTAATTTTCAATTAATAATTGTCCTATATATGAGTGGAAGATGATGAAAATACTCTCGTTTTTGTCTCCGTTGTCGGTCTCTGAGTCTCTCTCCAACCTCGTTGCATTCTCACTGTCAATTACAATTTTTTTTTTCCTCCTCGGTTTATGTCCAATTATTGAGGCATTTTGCACTTTCAAATTTTAAAACCCAAGGGAAAATAATCAATATCTTTTAAGTTGCTAAGTTGACTTGCGAAAGTGATACTTATAGTTATTTTCTATGCATACATGGTATATTCCTTATTTAGTCCCTAAGTAGTAGTAGTTCCATTGTTCCAAGATGTTTGTGAAGTTTCCATTGACATATGTCCTCTCTTTACAGCAAATCAGTCACAATTCACAAATAATAGTAGTAGTTATGGAAGCCATATATTCGGGGAGGGTCGAGTTTGGTCGGATTATTTCGGTCGGGTCAGATAATCTTCTTGGATATGATCAACATGTTAGACTTGTCAGTTTGTTTTTCTTTTCACGTCCATCAGTTTGGCTTATTTAGACTTTCGAGTCGGGTCCAAGTCAGAACTTTCGTTTCGCCTATATTGCGTCCGGCTTGAGTCAGTTGGGTTTAAGGTGGATCAATGTCAAGTTATTATGTTTCGAATAAAGTTCGTATTATATTGTACTAGTATTTTTTGCACGCGATGCGTGCGTGATTTTGTGGATATTTTCAATTTAATCCTCATTCATGACAGAAGTTGAAATAAGAGGAAGGAGAAGAGGAGAAACTGAAGAAGTAGAAAAAACTGCCTTTACAATTAATTACTGCATTAAAAAAAAATTGGAAAAGGTGAACACAGTGAAGTAACATAACTGCTTGGCTGTCTATTTTAACGCAAATGATAGGATTCTTTTCCCCTTTTTTTTCGTTATTTTACTTTTGTTTTTTAAATTTATTAAATGGTTGCAATTGTAATTTTTGTTTATAGTTGGAGGTAATTTGGGCAACTCAAGTGGACACCAAAGTCCTCAAGAGTTGCCTTATATAATAGAGATATTGGTTGGATAAAATTTGGTTCAAGTTAAATCAATATTGTGCAAAGATGAAATAACTAAATCAGGTCAACTTTGGGTCTGATCAAGTTTGGTTCATGTTAAGTTCGAATCTGGTAGCAAAAAAAATGTTTGGATCGGGTTGATACTTATGTCTATATGGTCAAGTATGATTTATATCAGATTAATTGAAATTTGGATCATAATCAGGTTGCTTTAATAAGAAATCTTATTAATAATACGTCGAGCCAAAAACAAGTTGGGTTGAAATCGTGTTAGTAACATTATAAGTAAATTTTGATTTAAGTATATTATTAAATGCTATTTAACTCAAATTACAATATCAAAATGATCATTAATTTCAAACGGAGGGAGTAGTATATCACCAAAGTATATAAGACCTAACTCAACTATAAGATCAAGCCGATGACTATGTGTGTTTTCTCTTCACTTGAACTTATTATAAAAACCTGATTGGGCATGGTCACCGTTAATTTCACATTATTTTTTCAACTTATTTTATTTGATTATACCTGATTAGACCTGATTAACCTGATCAGACATTAAACTTAATTTTTAAAGGTGAAGAGAATGCACTCTAAATCTTGTTATTCAACAGGTCAGGATGGTAAAATATAGAATAATATTGTTAGTAATCACCTAGTTAATGGCCTAATTCAGGATGGCCCGAGGGAAACGCAGCTCAATAACGAGCTAATAACAGGCAGACCAATTAAGAAGTAAGAAAAGAGGAGAAATTACGGAAAATTTAACAAAAGAGGAGACATAAGGGAAAGAGAGCAATGAACACATGTAGAAACTAAGAGACTAAATCATACGTGAATTATTACTAACCCTATCCTTTCTACTTTACAAAAATTATTGATCCATCATTCTGCACCCATATTAAGAAGTATTAATAATCCTGTCTAATAAAGACATTAATTATCCATTATTTTATTTATTTGATATGATCCAATACCAATAGATTACCTCCCATTAATAATAACCAGGTTCACCAATAAACTACGAGCCAAAGTTCAAGAAAACTTTTTTTTTTTTTTTAAGGAAAATTCAAGAAAAACTTAACAACTCATGTACAACTACTATGACTGGCACCCAATGAAAAAAAAAATACTCATAATAGCTCTTGCATAATAGGACATTTTAAACCTAACTTATTTGGGAGTGATAGATAGTGTACATGTACATCAGTCCACTATTTTTATTAGTGATATGTTTTCTTTAAATTAGAAAGGAAGTTTGAGAGGCAAATTAATTGTAATTTTTATCCAAAATTAAAGCATTTGGGAGTTTTCAAAATAAGAGGACATCTAACCTTTCCCCAACTTATTCTCTAAAATGTAAAGTTACCATATACAAAAATTTCAGTAAAAATGAGAGTATATCATGCTAAAAATTACTACAACTCTACTAACCTTAGTTATGTTAGGAACCAAGGCACGAAGAGCATAGAGCTTCTCCTTCATCCTTCCTCTCCTCTTCCTTTCAGAAATCAAAGTTCTCGACCTATCCATCTTCCCCTTCTTAGAAGATGTACTTGAGCCTTTATTATTTGTAGTGGCCGAAGAATGCTCGCCATCCATATAGTTGTCGTCGTCGTCGTCATCATCATCATCTTCATCATTTCCTCCTCCTCTGATGGTTTCGTCGTCGAAACCGGACACCGAGGTATTGAGTATGGTATTGTTGTTGGTACAAGACATGGTTGGGGAGTTGAAATTGTTGAAAACATGGTTTTCTTGGGAAATTATTGGGTAGAAATTATTGATGCTATTATTATCAGATACATTATTTCTAGTAAAAGCAAGAGGGTCAAAATTTTGATTGATACAAATACCAGATGGGTCTGAGATTTCTGAACCTCTTAACATCTCAATTACATGATTGAAGTTTAAGCTGTTTTGTTCTACAAAATCAAGGTTAAAGTCAGTAATGAGAGGTATTGATGGGGTAGTATTTGCAGAGGAATTGCTATCATCCATTGTTTTTTGGGGGGATTGGGAAAAGGTCAGAGAAGAGTTTTATTGACCTCTGCCTGTTTACGTGCTTATATATACTTAGCGGATAGCTGCTGTTTAGGGAGGGAAAAAAAACCCTTGAATTTGTTCAATTTTGTCTGATTTGCATATTCAATCTTTTGTTCCATATTATGTGTACAATTTAATATATATGTGTCATTCATTCTCATTAGTTAATTATTATAATGGATGTTATCAACCAAAAAAATAAAAGTGGCAAACAAGTAGTACAGAAATACCAGGACAAAAGATTTTGATTTTTTCATTTGCAACGGACAAAAATTATTTTAGCTAATTAAGTTGATTTATAGTGATTAAAATTGTTTTTATGGATCAATTTATTTTAATATGAAGGTCTTATTTATTTCAACTTAAATGGTTAGTATTTCGAATAAAAATAATTTTATTTATCAATAATTAGTTTCATTGTTAAAAAAATACTCCGTCCGTTAATTTCTTTTTAATGGCTACACTTTGAGTTGTAAGACTATTCACAAATTTGTGCTTGACTATCATTTGTGACTAATGTGTAAGAAAAATATGGTCATTTGAGATCTTGTTTGATTCGTCTCGATATATACTTTTGGAATATCAACTTTTTATAATTTTTACAAATTTAAATTCAGAGATATTAATATGCAAACATTTACATTGGAAAGCGTGAAAAGGCAAAGTGTAATTAACTAAAAGAAACGGAGGGAGTCATTTCAAACAACCAAAATCAACTCTAATGAACAAGAATATGGGAAGGGTGTTTTATATCCGAGTACAAGTATTTTGTGATAATGTAATCCCTATATCTCAACAAGAAATCCAGCCGAATTAAACCCTCCACAACTACAACTTATCGTAAAGGTCTTTCTTCCAAAAGATCAACCATAAATAGTACTTCTTTTGTTTCTAAATAAGTGTTTCATTGAGTAAATTGATATTTTTAATCAACTAACTTTGACTCTATCTTTCTTCTCTAAGCTAATGGAGTATAAATAAAACGGTTTTTTCACCATATACCCTTGACTAATTTTTTTTTGCACCATTACCCTTTCAACTTTCCAAATTCACCTTATACCCCTCATGTTTCAAAAATACATCAAACTACCATTTTGACTAACGGTGTTAGACTTCCGTTAGTCATTAACCCCTAATCCCCCTCTAACCCAAACTAACTAACCTAAATCTACCCCCTAACCCTAACCTTAATCTGACATCCTAACCCTAACCCTAACACTTAACACCCCCACCCCTCCCCCCACCCCTTCCCTCCACTGCCCCACCACCATCCCCGAATGAAGCCCCCTCCTCCCCACATGCGTCGCCCTCCCCGTTGACCCCCTCCCCTTTCCCCTGTTGTCGCGAACCCCTCTCTCCTCCCCCCCCCTCCGAATCCCGCAGCCCCAACAGCCATCCCCCCCACCCTTCGAATCCCGCCGCACACCACACGCAAACCCACCCTCGCTTTCTTCAACCGCCAACCCCGAGGTAATTTGCGTTCGGGCAAGCGCAGAGCCGCGGCGAGGAGAGAGAGGGCCCCGACTCGGGGGATGGGGTTGCGTGACTAGGAGATAGAGGGTCCGCATCGAGGGGCGCGACTCGGGGGAAGGGGTTGCGCGACGGCCGGGGAAGGGGAGGGGAGAGGGGGCTCACGCGATTCAGCAAGGGAAGGGAGGAGGAGAAGGAGGGTGCGGGGAGGGTGGAGGGGGGAGGAGAGGTGTCATGGGAGGGAGGAGTGGGGGAGGGGAGGGGGTACCGCAGGGGAAGGGGGGGTGCATGGGGAGGGAGGGGGGGAAGGGTGGTGGTGGGCAGTGGGGGGGCAAATGGGGTGGGCTGGGGTTAGGGGGTGGGGGGGGGGGTGGGAGTGTTAAGTGTTAGGGTTAGGGTATTAGGGTTAGGGTTAGGGTTAGGGTTAGGGGTAGATTTAGGTTAGTTAATTAGGTTAGATGGGGGATTAAGGGTTAATGACTAACGGAGTTTAACGCCGTTAGTCATTGAGGGTAAGTGGATGTATTTTTTCAAACGTGAGGGGTATATGGTGAATTTGGAAAGTTGAAAGGGTATATGGTGCAAAAAAAATTAATCAGGGGCATATGGTGAAAAAACCGTAAATAAAAAACATAGTCAATTGGGATCTTGTTAGATCGTCTCAATGTATACTTTCAAAATATCAACTTTTTATATTTTTTACTTGTGCGTAATTACATATTAATGATCAAAGACGTGCATTGAGTTGCGTGAAAAAGTGAATGTAAGACTTTAGGAACGGAGGAAGTATGACTTTGGCAGGAATTTAAGCGACGCAACGAGAAAAGGAGAATACTTACATCTTTATATTTAATATTTTTGTTCAGAATAATTTTTTTGATTTGTTGTATATCCAGCAAAAGTATATTTGTTAGAAAGGTAGTATATTTATACAAAAAAAATATAACATAAAAACCCAGCTTATGACTTGATGATAGGTATATTTGCACACTATTATTTATGGTTCTCATATACTAATTTATTGATTAAATGTACTACTTTTCTACTAGATATACTACTTTTCTCCATGATCTGAAAAATAAATGTATACTAACAATATGAATTGGAAAAAGCTCATAAGAAAAGGATGTGTAGTCTCTAAAAGTGGATTCTTTTTTTGTTCACATAAAGCACCACTTTTTATATTGAATTATACAATATATATATATATATATATATATATATATATATATATATATATATATATATATATATATATATATATATATATATATATATATATATATATATATTACTTACATTCAAACAAGCTAAGGAAGGTATTATATACGGATTTTTCACCATATATCCCCGATAATTTTTTTTTTATTCACCATATACCCTCTATGTTTTCAAAATTCACCATATAACCCTCAATTTCTTGATAATTCACCATGTGCCCTTAATGATTAACTACTATCAACTTTTTTTATCATTAATCCCTGATTCCATTACTAAACTTTAATTAATACCTATTTCACTCATTTACCCTAACATATTAGCATTGATATAACATCTAAGACCTAAGAAGAAGGAAGGGAGTTACGGAGAAAGAGGGATAAAAGGGGCCATTTTGGTGTTTTAATGGTGGTTAATTAAGGTTAATAACTTAAATAAGGGTTAGTCAGGGTTTGATAACGGAATTAGGAGTTAATGACAAAAAAAGTTGACGATCATTATCTACTAAGGACGTATGGTGAATTTTGAAGAAATTGAGAGGTATATGGTGAATTGGTGAATAAAAATATTTATCGGGGGTATTTGGTGAAAAATCGTATTATTTACCATCATAAAATAATGGTAAAACCATTTATAGAGTTATTACAATTCTTAGATTCTTTTGTCAACATATATAAATAAATCACTCCTTTAAAGTAATAAACTAAAAAAAAGAAGTAATAAACTAAAATTTATACAAGACTTACTATAGTATTCACACACTTTGAAAGTAACCGGCCATTCTGATGAAGTAACTTTTGAAATTTTGCATACCACAATGCCTTAGACTATAAAAGATTACAATGATGCGGGGATGTAACACTTTCAATATTGTAAGAGAATCTTTTTTAGCTCACTTTTTTAAAATGACGTCCACTAAAATGTGACTCTCGTATTGCAGGGACTAGGGACGGAGTAAAGATGACAATTTAAAACGGATATTCTTTTAGAAGTGTATCACTTTCTTTACAAAAATAAACAAAAATGAAAATACATGTAAAGTATGCACCAAGTAAGCTAAGGCGTAGTCATGGTAAAGTTCTTACTTGAGATTCTAAAGGTTTTGAGTTTAAATCTCGCCAAGTGTGGTATTTAAGGATACATAATGGTCCCCTTCCTACTCTCAATGAAGTATCCCACCCACAAAAATCGAATCAATAAACTGTGAGAGTTGAGGTATAGTTTGGGTCGTTCTCCTTACCATGAAAAAAAGTTGAAGTTAGTTATTGTATGGGTGTAACCAAGTATGCTAGCGGATCTCTGCAATGAGTCCGCGAACACCATTACGGGCGCGAACGATGTAAATGTTGCCTACAACTCTAATAAGTCAGCGTATCAACATGGTCCGACAACGTTGGCGGTCGCCGAACAAGACAAAATAAGGGAATCTCCCAACTGTCAAATGCACCACGGTCGTACACGTGTAAAAGGATTACGCACCCTGTCAGATGAATAGTACTTCTATAAATAGCCAAATGGTACTATTCTGCAGGTACATTCTCTCACACTCAGAACTCTTATCTTTGTCTCTCTACTCTCTCTCTCTAAATCCTATTTGGACACGTGCTGACTTGAGCGTTGGAGGGGGTTTCCTCGCATCCCCCCGAGGGTAGTTTACGTTTGCTTCTTGCGTAGCTATTTACCTGCGGACGCTAACTCCAATCTTTGGCGGACTCTTCACAAGACCGCCAACCGTTCTGCAACCGGAACAATTTGGCGCTAGAAGGAGGGGGCCTCCCATCTTTGTGAACGCTATCATGCAAGGAGCAAACAATGACGGACGTGGTCCACTAGGGTTCGAAGCCGGTCAGGGGTCCACACAGCCCATCATTACCGGACCACTCGGCGCACCCATATTCAACACCAGAGGGGCCGAGAATGGCAACGAACAACAAACTCCTGAGAACAATGTATCTCAGGTCAACACTGGTGGCGGACCACTCAACTTGGCTCAATTCAGTCAGTTCTCCCCTGAGCAGCTACAAATTGTAGCGTATTTCATCCAAATGTTAGCGGGTACTCAGCCTAACAACACCCCCACTCCTAATGCAAGGATTGGCCAAGTTCGTAGGCGGGTGTTGACCGCGAATGGTCGCAACGTCGAGGGCACGCCAATAAGGAGAATGCGGACCTTCACTCAAGAGGGACGCCATATGGAAAGGCAAATTGAAGACCCAGAGTATGAGGAAGCAATCCTAGAGACTGAGGATCTCAACAATTCTGAAGATGAGAATCAAAGTCGTTCTCACCGAGAACACAGCACCAGTGGTGCAAGCAATTACTCTGCTGGCAGACACTTGTTAATCAAGCCTAAGTTGTCCCCCTTCATTCCAGAAATCTTGAACCACCCTATGTCGCGGATCAAGATGTCGTCCTGCAAGTATGACGGCACCTCAGACCCAGATGACCACGTGGCTTCTTATGAGGGGCATATGTACTTATACACCCAGGTGGACGCCATCTGGTGTAAAGTTTTTCCATCCACTCTGACTGGGATTGCCCAGACATGGTTTAAAAGCATCAAGGATGGTAATGTTTCTAGTTTTTCTCAGCTTTCATCTATGTTCAGCACTCATTTCGTGAGCAATAGGCGTCGTGAGCGCACAACTAGCGAGTTGTTATCTATCAAGCAGAGAGAAAACGAGAGCCTGCGAGATTTTGTTGACCGTTTTAACGCTGAAGCGGTTACCATTCCCCGTCTTCAGCAGGATGTGGCCGTCTTATCCTTGATGACTGGGCTGAGAGAGGGGTCCGCATTCAGGAGCAACCTGGGCCGTAAAACCTTCACATCCTTAGAGCCGGTTTTGAGAAAGGCAAACGATTTTATCAGGGGTAAAGAGTTTGACAAGGCCGCAAGCAGCCAAAGTCGCGAGCCTGAAAAGAAGAAAGATGATAAGCAGAAGAAAGAAAAGGGTTGCGAAAATGATCGCGGCCGAGATGAAAGAAAACAAGAGTCAAATGTGGTCAAGAAAGGAAATGACCGCGAGAAGAATGACCGCGAAAGTTTCGAGTACAAAGATAAGTTCGATGCGTATACGCAGCTCACGACCTCAAGAGCTCAGATATATCAGATGAACAAGGACAATGATAAATGGCAGCGTCCAAAGCAAATGTTTCACAAAAACCGTGATAAGAGCAAGTGGTGCGACTTTCATGGGGATCACGGTCATACTACTGAGAACTGTAGGCATTTGAAGGATAATCTAGAGGATCTGATAAGACGGGGTTACTTCACTCAGTACAAGGCTCAGTCAAAGGAAGGAGGCGTGATAAAGTCAAATAACCAGAATGTGCAATCACGGATCTCGGAAATTCACGTTATAAGGGGTGGTCCGATTCATGGCGGTAGCGTGAACGGAGCAAAGGCCAGCCTAAAAGAATTCAGGCACCAGGTTAATTTCAACGAAAGCATGCAATGGAGAAAACCGCCAGTAATGCCTGCCATGCCTTTCACTGTGGAGGACGCGAAACACGTCGTCTATCCCCATGACGACCCTCTGGTGGTCACGCTGAAAGTATCAAACTGTCTGATCCATAGAATTCTGGTAGATGGAGGAAGTTCCGCAAATATACTGTATTTCTCAACTTTAGAGAAGCTAATGATTGGCCGGGAGCATCTGAAGCCTGTTCGTTACCCGGTGATAGGTTTCACGGGGGCGTCAGTGATTCCAGAAGGTTTGATAACCTTACCGGTCAGGGTAGGAGAAGATGAGAACGCCAGGGATGTAATGGCGGAATTCATGGTAGTTGACGTACGTACCAGGAGCTTACAATGCAATTATCGGACGCCCTTTCATCCATGAAGTCCAAGGGGTTGTGTCAACTTACCACCTAACCATGTTGAACGTTTCCAATCTTGGGACGACGGCAAAGTTAAGAGGGAATCAGGAGATGGCAAAATCATGCTATCTAACAGCATTAAAGCAACCGGCAAGGAGAATTCCGGTAAAAGATATGAATCCGCCAACTCGGAAGCAAAGGTGAGCTCAAAGGAGGGCTCTGGCAAATGAGGAAGGATCCGAGAAAGGGGATGAGGAGATGATGGAGGTTTCAATGGAAGAGTTGGAATCCAGGCCTGACGATACGCCAAGGCCCAAGCCGGACGGAGAAACAAAGCAGGAGATGTTGGCGGAGGATCCGGCAAGGACAGTTGCTGTCGGAACAGACATGGACCCAAAGGTCAGGGTCAACCTAGTGACTCTCCTAAGAGAAAACGCGGATGTCTTCGCGTTCTCGACGGATGAGATGCCGGGAATAGACCCGGTCGTGATGGTACATCGTCTAAATGTTGACAGCACTGTCCGACCTATCAAACAAAAGAAGCGAAATTTTTCAGCCGAAAAGAACAAAGCCATCAAAGAGGAAGTTGATAAGCTGGTGGCGGCCGACTTCATTGAGCAATGTGATTACCCATAATGGTTGGCCAATGTGGGCATGGTGAAAAAAGCTAATGGTCAATGGAGGATGTGCGTAGACTTCACGGGTCTCAATAGAGCATGCCCAAAGGACTGCTATCAGTTACCAAGAATAGACCAGCTAGTAGACTCTACTAGCGGTCATGCACTGCTCAGCTTTATGGATGCGTTCTCGGGCTATAATCAGATTAGTTTACTCGAGGCCGATAGAAAGAAGGCAACATTCATCAAAATTGTGGCGTGTACAACTATAAAGCAATGTCGTTTGGGCTCCGTAATGCAGGAGCAACCTACCAAAAGCTGGTCGATAAGGTATTCGCGGATCATAGAGGGAGAAACATCGAGGCATATGTTGACGACTCCATCGTCAAAAGTAAAACTGACCGCGAGCACCTGGTGACTTGGAAGAAACTTTCAGAACTTTGAGAAAGTAAAAGATGAAGCTCAACCCAAAAAAGTGTGTCCTTGGGGTGAGAGCAGGGAAATTTTTGGGCATTTTGGTAAGCAAAAGAGGGATTGACGCGAATCCAGACAAAGTTCAAGCTATTGTCGACCTACCTGAGCCAAAGAGCATCAAAGATATTCAGAGGCTGACAGGAAGAATGGCGGCCCTCACTCGATTCATCTCAAAATCAGCAGACAAGGCTTTGCCTTTCTTTGCGCTGCTAAGGGGTAATAAGAAATTCGAGTGGGGAGAGGAGCAAAGCAAAGCATTCCTGGCGGTAAAAGAGTATTTGAAGAGCTTACCCACCATTACAAGGCCCGAGACTGGAGACGTATTGCAATTATATATCTCAGTCTCGCCTAAAACAGTCGCGGCCGTGTTGTTGGTGGAAAAGGAGAAGAGGCAACAGCCAATATACTTCGTCAGCCACATCCTTAACGGGCCAGAGAGTCGTTATCAGCTGATCGAGAAAATGGCTTTAACCGTGATAATTGCCGCCAGGAAGCTCAGGCCATACTTTGATTGTCATCCCATCCAGGTTCTAACCAATCAGCCGCTAGAAAAGGCGTTGCAAAAGATGGATAGTTCCGGCCGCTTGCTAAAATGGGTCGTTGAGTTATCAGGGTATGATAAACAGTATAAGCCCAGGACCGCCATCAAAGCGCAGGCCCTGGCAGATTTTATTGTGGAAGCCTCATATGAGGAGGAAGAAATGGAGCAAAAGGAAGTATGGCTACTGGAAGTTGACGGATCGTTCGCTGTTAGCGAATCCGGGGCCGGTATAGTGATGATTAGCCCTGAGGGAAATTCATACCAGTTTGCCATCAAGTTTGCTTTCCCGGCGTCAAATAATGAACCAGAATATGAAGCAGCAATTGCGGGCTTGAGAATGTGTTTGGCGGCGGGCGCTAAGAAAGTACTCATGAAGACAGACTCGCAGTTGGTTAGCGGCCAGCTAAGAGGAGAATTTGAAGTCAGAGAGCCCAACATGCTGAAATACGTGGAAAAGGCCAAGGAGTTGATAGCTCAATTGAATCACTTTGAGGTTCAAGCAATACCAAGGGCCGAGAACACGAAAGCGGGCGCATTGTCCAAATTGGCAAGTTATGACTCATTCAGCATCGAGAAGACCGTCACAGTGGATATCTTGAAGGAAAAAAGCATCACGGAAAAAATCGTGACCGTCAACAGCATAAACCAGCAAGGGGAGTGGTTTAGTGAGCTGGTGGCGTATAAGCTGACTGGGACGCTTCCTAATGATCCTTCATCCGCCAAGAAACTGAAGCGACAAGCAAACTGGTACGTCATATATCAAAATGAACTATACAAGAAATCATTTAGTCTACCTTTGCTGAAATGCGCAACTGCATGGGAATCCGCGAAAATCCATGAAGAAATACATGAGGGCATTTGCGGCAACCATATTGGCGGAAAAGCTTTGGCACTTAAGGCATTGAGGGCTGGATTCTACTGGCCGAATATGCTGGCGGATGCCCAGGGCTACGTCAAGAAGTGTGATAAATGCCAGAGATATGCTCCTGTCATTAACAGGCCAGCCAATGACTTGCAGCCTATCTTATGCCCAATTTCGTTTGCTTAGTAGGGAATGGACATCCTGGGACCGTTCACCACAGCAACTGGAGGGAGGAGATTCCTAATAGTGGGCATTAATTACTTTACAAAGTGGATAGAGGCAGAGCCGACAGCAAAGATCAAAGCAAATCAAGTCAAGAAATTCATCTGGCAAAATATTATGACAAGATTTGGGATTCCCATAGCTATCGTCTTCGACCATGGCGTCCAATTTGGCTGCCGTCCCATACAAGTTTTTTTAACGGAATTTCGTGTGAAGTTTGCATACTCCGCTGTTTGCCATCCCCAGAGCAACGGACAAGCAGATGCCGCGAACAAACAAATGAATGCCTTTTAAGAAAAAGCTAGATGAATTCAAAGGAGGATGGGCTGATATGGTGCCGGCAGTGTTATGGTCAAATAGAACAACAAAGAAGGAAGCAACGGGAGAAAGCCCATTCAAGCTAGCCTTTGGCGCAGAAGCAGTGTTGCCGGTAGAAGTAGGGCTACCCTCTAACCGGATCAAACACCAAGACCTTCAGAGAAATGACCAAGCACTCAGGGAGAACCTGGACTTTTTGCCAGAAATGAGGCTCATGGCAGAACTGAGAGTAGCCGCTTACAAAGACAGAATTAGCAAGGCTTACAGAAAGTCCTAGAGAGGCCGTTAGATGTTGGCGACCTAGTTCTTCGCAGGACAGCAGCCACCGGCAAGGCGCATACTGAAGGGAAGCTAAATGCTAATTGGGAAGGTCCTTATATCATAGCCAAGAAGATTGCTCCCTGTTCTTTCATTCTAAAAGGCATGGATGACAAGGAGCTTAGAAATTGTTGGAATGCTAGCGTCCTAATGAAATACTATTTATGATTTATCCAATGTAACAGGCCAAGAGCCACCTTTTATTACGTAAATAACACAAGCCTCCACTAGCAATTCATCAATCGTCTTATTATTTTCATGCATATTAATTGACCATATGACAGGCTCAAAGTGCATTAACGGTCATATGACAGACCAAGCACAAAACAAAAAGCCATATGACAGGCTCGAAGTGCATTAGCGGTCATATAACAGACCCAGCACAAAACAAAAGCCATATGACAGGCTCAAAGTGCATTAACGGTCATATAACAGACCTAGCACAAAACAAAAGCCATATGACAGGCTCAAAGTGCATTAACGGTCATATGACAGACCTAGCACAAAACAAAAAGCCATATGACATGCTCAAAGTGCGTTAACGGTCACATGACAGACCTAGCACAAAAACAAGCCATATGACAGGCTCAAAAGGCGATAACGGTCACACGATGGACCTGGCACAAAGCATAAGCCATATAACAATCCCACGTGCATTCGCGGTCACATAACAGACCAGATGATAATTAACGTTAACGGATAAAAATGTTAACGGTCATGCAACAATCAGATGAAAATCGTAGTAATAACAACACAAGATATAACCAAAGTACTTTCCCATACAATAAAAGCTATTGGCTTGGCGGCCAACTACGGATAAAAAAGATGGCGGCCAAATAAAAGGCTTTCAGTTGGAATCGTACTTATAAAATTAAAAACATAGGTTTAATGTTTACAGACGCCAACATGGGCCGAATTAAGTGTTAATCAAAATATTCAAAAAGATTGCAAACTAGAGGCTATTGGAGGAACAAGAAGATATGAGAGAAGGTCGCCAAAAACTTCAAGAGAGAGAGGGGTTCCCTGATTTCCCTTATCTGGAACATCTCGAGGATCCGTATCAGCAATAGCGTCCTCGTCAGCAAATTTAGGGTCCCCCTCAAAGGACGTGAGATGTTGGTCGGCAGCATGAGCATCTTCAAGTACATTCCAGTCAAATCCAGGAATGGTCTTGCATTCACATCTCATGGCGGCCGCCCATCCGCCATCGTATCTCTTGTGGAGGGTCGCCACATACTCCTCAGATTGCTTAAACTCAGCGACAGCCTTGGTGGCCCCCCTGGCCTCAGCTTCAGCAGAAGTGTCCAAAACATCAACCTCTTTTTCAGAGTTGGCAGCCTCCAGAGCTTTGGTTAATGCGTTAACATTTTCCTCAGTCTCTTTCAGCAAGGCAGCCCTTGGCCTCAGAGTTAACAGCTCATCTTCCAGAGGCTGCAATTCCACGGTCTTGGTCGCCAACTTATCCTCCACCTCCTTCAGCCAGTCCTGACAAGTCTCCAGTGACTGCTTATAACTGTCCGTCAGCTTTTGGTACTCAACATACTGCTCGATCAGCTCGATAGCAACATTGTTGGCTTGCAAAAAGGAAAGGAGAACGTCAATAGGGATACAAAAAACAAGTGACAATAGTAATAAAACAAGTACGAAAGCGTACCACAAGTTGGTCGTGAGCCAGCCGTGAAGTAGGAGTTACCAAGGACCCTGTCGGCCTGTCCAACGGCAGCTGCATACCCTTCAAAATACGGTACGCCAGAATGCTATCGTTCTCGGGGCTGTTGGCATACAGCGACTCGTCCTCCCTAATGTCCCAGTCAGGTTAATAAATCTTGCAGGGAACGACAGGCCGGCGAGCAAAGGAGGCCGACACTACGTCACTTAGCGGTACCTCCTTTTTCTCGATCCACTCGTGGTACCGGGAAAAGATGTTGGCAGATAAGTTGGACAGAAAGCTGGGCATGGTAATCAATTCCCGAATCTTCTCGCGGATAGAGGAATAAGAACCTGACAGCCAAGAGGCGCCGCTAATATGACCAGGACCAGTGGCCGCGAGAGCCTGCTCCCGGACCTCTGGAGGAGCATCCACATTTAGATCTTCCACCTGAACAGTCTCGTGGGTGGGGGCAGAAGTAGTAGGATCCGCCAAAGCCTGCCTTTTGCTGGCAGATGTATCTGCCGCAATGTGCTCGCGGGGCCGCCTCCTATTCCCACCACCCCTGGCAACAGGCCGGGAGGTAGAACACCTAATGGTGACGACAGGAGATGGCTGGCCGCTAGTTCGGCAACAGCAGCAGCAGTAGCACCCTGAACAGGGACGTGAGCTACAGTCACCCCCACCGCGACCTCGGCGGACGTTTTGGGGACCGTTGCGGTTTACCCCCGGACGGCCATTAGTGTTGCCGTGCATGGTCTCGTACTCGTAAGAGGGAGCAGGCGGCAAGTGGGTTAGCGGCCGGAGGTCCTTTTCAACGCCAAGTGCGTCAAGATCAAGATTGTCGAAGCCTGCAAACAAGCAAGAAAGAGTCAAAAAAAAAAATTAATAATAATTAGTTACTACTATCATCAGACGGACGAGTCCGACAACAACACTTACCATTTTCACGGGTAGGACAGAGTAGCATGGCCGACAAGGGTTCGTTCCCCAGGATATACTTGGAGTGAGGAATCCAGTATTTGGGCTCCTTAACCTTAGTCGTCTTCCCGTCCTCATAAGTGACTAAATAGTCTTCCGTGTCAAAATATTCAAAGGCCGATAACTCTTCCCCAGTTAACGGAATAGAGGGCAAATGCTCCATGCGAGGACGGGGCTCGGTGAAATGACGGCGCACAGGATAATCCTCAGGGTCTCGCAACCAAAAGAAGGCATCCTGCCAACCTTTTAAACCGGTCATTTTAGGCTGAACGGTCATCTTCTTGTCGACCGTAGTAAGCGACCACCAACCTGCCTGCCTGGAAGATCCATTCTTCTTCAACCAATGGATGTGGCGGAACAAATTTAACGTTTGCGGAAAATCTAAAAAGCGTACAACCTAGATGTACGCGATCAAATTCCGAACAGCCAAAGGAGTCAGTTGAGCCAAGCATACGTTTGAATGCATTTAGAATCTTCACCAAAAAAGAATCCAAAGGAAAGCGAAGGCCAAACTCGAAGTGATGAGTATAGACGGCCACGTGACCGGGAGGACACTCCGTCACCATAGCCCCCTCTGGCGGAATTACCAGCCGATAACTTGCGGGAAAATGATATAAATCCCGAGCAACTCTGGGGTAGGCAAGATCAATGGCGTCTTGACGCCACGGTCCATCAATCTCTATACTGAGAGGACCGGCACTAAACTCAGCAAGCAGCCATAGAGTATCAGAACCCGGTCCGGCTACGATCTCCTCCTCCATCTGATTGGAACCGTCGACCCTCAGTTCGGTAGCATGGGAGCTTTCCCCAATCACATGTGCCGACAAAGGCACAGAAACGCTGATGTTCGCAGCCGCAGGAGTAGTGCGGCGATGATAAACGGTTTCCTGACGGACGATAACGGTAGCAATGGAGTCGTTGTCGTCACCTAAATCAATAATAGGAGGGTTAGGAGTCGCATATTCCTGCAAGCGGTCATAAAAGTCGGCCGCTACCTCAACTCCAGCATCCGCCAAGCTATCCAACTAGGCGTACTCTCTAAGAGGGGCTACATCAAGGCCGGGAACAGCATCGGCTGGAGGATGCCTAATGGAGCGCCTAGCAAGAATTTGATGCCTAAGTTCCCTAAGCGTCTGCCTATCACCACTCTGACTAGCGGATAGATACCTCCTAGTCAGGCTATGCTCCTCAGGGGTAGCAGGGTCGTTAAGAAACTTTGACCTTAGTTCCTTTTCTCTCTCGGCTGTAAGGGGTATGTCCGCTAGTAACCTAGTCCTCCCCACATGGCTTGAACCGGAAGCAGGTTCACTATCGGTCAAGGGGGAAGAAGGCTCACTATTGGCCAAGGGGGAAGAAGGCTCATTATCGGCCAAGGGTGAAGAAGGCTCGCTATCGGCCAAGGGTGAAGAAGGATCACTTTCGGTCATAAACGCCTCACTAAGGGCATTCTGGCTATCAGAGTGGTCCGACATGACGAAAATGCAAAGAAACTTAAGGAAACGCAGAGAAAAATTGAAGAAATACCTGAAAGACGAGGGGTCGCCGGAGAAAAGTAAAAGTAGGGAGTGAAAATCGCCGGGAAAGGTGAACAAAGTCCCCAAACAGTAAAATTGCACTGAAAAACTTGAGCTTGAGCCAAGGAACCATCAGAGATGTAGAGAAAGCGCCGACGAAACACAAATCTTCGAACCAAGAAAAAACTTATCCACAAAAGACAAAATTTTCAGTGCACTAGAACCTGAAAGTGAAGATGAAGATTCCTAGAAACTTTTCGGAGCAATTTGAGTGCAAGAGGTTTAGTGTTTAAGCAAGGTAGAGTTTTGGCTATGGAGATTTTTGACAGAGAAAACCGGAAAAGAGAGAGGAAATGGTGGAGAAATCCGGAAAAAGGACAACTGTTGTCCATATATACGGCGAACAAACGACTGGGATTAAAAGAACCCCTCAACTTCTCTCCAGATTTCTGCCAAGTGTCATGACGAAGTTAAACCCTAATAAAGTATTGGGCGGGATTTTCGGAAAAGTAATCGTTAACTTTTCGAAATTCTTCAACTCCCTGCAACGACACGTGGCATCCAACAAATTAACTTCTCCAAAAAATTGAACACGGCAACAATGGCTCGCGTCCACCGACAACATCTTTAGCGGTCAAAACCCCAAATGATGCTGGGGGGGCTAGTTGTATGGGTGTAACCAAGTATGCTAGCGAATCTCTGCAATGAGTCCGCGAACACCATTACGGACGCGAACGATGTAAATGTTGCCTACAACTCTAATAAGTCAGCGTATTAACATGGTTCGACAACATTGGCGATCGCCGAACAAGGCAAAATAAGGGAATCTCCCAACTGTCAAATGCACCACGACCGTACACGTGTTAAAGAAGTACGCACCCTGTCAGATGAATAGTACTTCTATAAATAGCCAAATTGTACTATTCTGTAGGTACATTCTCTCACACTCAGAACTCTTATCTTTCTCTCTCTACTCTCTCTCTAAATTTTATTTGGACACGTGCTGACTTGAGCGTCGGAGGGGGTTTCCTCGCATCCCCCCCGAGGGTAGTTTACGTTTGCTTCTTGCGCAGCTATTCACCAACGAAAGCTAACTCCAATCTTTAACGGACTCTTCACAAGACCGCCAACCGTTCTGCAACCGGAACAGTTATGTATGCTAAAGAGATGGTGTAAGAAACACTTATTAAATGATGATTTTTTTCATTCAATAGAGGAGAGAAACTCCAAGGAAGGAAAACACTTATTAAATGTAGTCACACTGAAGGTACGGATTTCATTAATTATTACTTAAATTTTTAATGGAATATTACGTACTTTTAATGGCGCAGTAATGAAAATGAGATTATTTCTTTAAAATTCTACTAAAGGAAAGCCTCGATGTGGAGCAACTACTTGATATCACGAGCAAAATGTATACCCTCAAAGCTATACTTTAATCTTCTCAATTTCTTTTCTTCCTATCGTAAATTATTATGATATATATCTAAACTAACAGAAAAGATATACTTCAAAATTTTATATTTTCCTTTTCATGAAATTTCAACCTACAACATTATCATACACCTTGGTGCACCGTGAGCATGGTATATCCAAAACTACTTTTTTGCTCATTATCCTACAAATGATCAAATATACCTAAATGGAGAGCTCCAGATGAGCAAAAATAGTTTTGAGTGTACCATGCACATAGTACAACTGGGTGTATGATGAATATACTCATTTTCAACCTATTGATCTTAAAAATAGACCATCTATTTCACAAAATGGCAAGGATCTGACTCCTCAAAAGTTGGGTAGTGTTTGACATAATTTTTTTTTACATGAAATAGTTAAAGTAATGTTTTTGGCAGATAACATAGTTTAATGATTAATAGTCAAATATTCATTATTATCTAAATTTTATTATTCAATAAAATGAGATTAATATATATATAGATATAGTTTCTAAGTATGAAAGGAATCAGATTAAAGTGGTATTGAAACCATGTCTACTCCCAGGCCCCAGCTCCATATGTTGACAAAACTAAGTAAAATAATTAATTAGATTTCTAAGATCATACTGTTGGTTCATATGATTTGCTAGTACATTGAAAGACAAGATTAAAGATAGGTATAAAGTAATTAATAAATTGAGGGAAAAAAATGGTTTCTTATAATATGGTATTTGTCAGGAGAACTCATAGGTGTCGATGTCTCGTGAGCGTCAGTGTATGCCTCACAATTTTTTGATTCGATTTTGAGAGAATAATTAGAATAAACAATTTTGAGAGGGACATAAAAATTAATGGAAGTAGAACCTGCCTTAAGTAGAGTCTGCATGGTTTCTTATGTTAAATTTTAACTTTTACGTCATAAATTTTGTGTGATTATTGTTGTTTGTTTGCATAATACAAGACATTGCTGCAGATAGTCACTCAAAAATACTGTATTAATAGTACTAATACTTATCTAGGTAGGGTTGTCCTAAATTGTTTTTGGTGCATAGTAGGGTTGTCCTAATTGTAGGATTCTATAAGTACTCTAAGCGGAATTTCACAAATCAAATTCATAAGCACTTAAAACAGGATCTCATGCATATACATTCAAGGATCACATAATAGTTAGGAATTTACCTTTGAAGCGTGAATTCCACAAAGCTTGAATAACCCGGATAAAGAACCTCAATTGTGATTCCTCTACTTGGTCCACCAACCCGGATCAAGACTCCACCAATGCTAGTTGGAAGGAAGAAATTCTTCTTCTACTTTAATGGAGTTTTTGTGACTTTAGGAAAGAATAATGAGAGAGAAGAATAATGAGAGATATCTAGTATATTTCCTTATTGCCTAACCAAATATATAAATCTCTATTACATAAGGGAAGGGGGAGCAACGGTGTCCTCTTTTAAACTGACTATTTTGCCCCCCTTCCCTTTCTAAATTACAAAAGGAATCTCAATACCAAAATGGGGGTCAAACAAAGCCACCGGAAATTAATTTTCAACAATCACTCAGAAATCACTTATATGAGGAAACTTTACAAATCACTCATAGAATTGAGAAAATCCTGTGTAAAAATCACGCAAATCACTCAAATGATCAGGAAACTTTACAAAAACTAAAAATTAACTTACAAACTAAAACTAATATACTAGGACGTCAATACATACAAAAACATTCACAAAATTCACTTATAAATCATTGTTCTCAATAACCATTCACAATTACATACTCACAAAAATTACCTATAAACACAAATCTGAGAAAAACATAAGATTTTGATAGTGATATCACACATTCGTCGATCGGCGATTTGTGAACTTTCAAACAGGTACATAATTCTTTTAATCTTTAAAGTTATTTCACATTAGTCGACTATGTAGTTGAAAAACTGGAGACAATAGCAATTAGTTGAAAAGGCCTTTTATATAATTAGACTTAAATTTGATTCATTTTCATATAAAATCAGAAAACAAGATGTGTATGAAATTTGATTCATTTATGACACTGATTGCAAATTTAGTTCTTTTTTTAAAAAAATCCAATATAAAATTTTTGCCAAAACTTTTGCAAAATATCCATGTTCATAAATAAATTTTGAAAAACAAAACAATATCAAACCTTTTTGCGAACAACTTTTGCAAAAATCCATTTTCAGAAAAAAAAAATTTACATTAATTTGCGAAAACCGTTTAATGTGAAATCAGATTGTGTATGAAAAATTTAAAATTTCATTTCAAATATAATTGAAACTCAAAGTGTTAAAATTTAGAAAAGGAGAAAAATTAAAAATGACCATTTCATGCGAAATCAGATTGTGTATGAAAAACTTAAAATTTCATTTCAAATATAATTGAAACTCAAAGTGTTAAAATTTAGAAAATGAGAAAAATTCAAATGACCATTTCATGCAAAATCAGATTGTGTATGAAAAATTTAAAATTTCATTTCAAATATAATTGAAACTCAAAGTGTGAACATTTAGAAAAGGAGAAAAATTAAAATGATGAAAATTTTTAAATATCAATTTGTGAAATCAGAATTTAGAAGTTAGACAAGGAAAAAAAAACTAAAATTGTATTATACTTTTCGGTTACAATTTTGGGATCATAGAGAAATTACTGAAATCCATGATTTAAGAAATTACCTTTCTTTGTTACAAAATCGACCCAATTAGATCTATTGCTGCTTAAGACTTGAATTGAAATGCTTGATTTTTTGATGTTGTTCTTTGACGTTGACTTGAAAATCTAATGTTGCATGTATTTCTTTGATGTTGTTCGCAAATTAGATTTACTGCTTAAGACTTGAAACGTCTGATTTGCTATTGTATATTGCATACTTGGATGAACTGAGTACCTTCAAATATGAATTAGGTTCCTTCAAAATATAGGTTGTAGGTTTGTAGTGAGAGGAGAGAGAGAATGAATAGTTAGAAAAGTACTGAAATTATACACTGAGAGGAGAGAGAGAATGAATAGTTGGAGAAATGTTTTTTTTGTTGTTCTGATGGGTCTTTACTCTTCACCGATTTAAGTGATAAATAAGTATATGGACCACTAACAAACCACTTTTCACCAATTATGTAAAAAAAGTATATTGCAAGTTAAATTATAATATAATATTTATATGAAAAGAACACTACATAATTAATTAGTAAAGATATTACTCCCTTAAGAAAAAGGATAATATGTGAAAACAAAATTTTTATGTACTATTTTTTTTGTGGGAAACAATCTTTTATAATTTTTCTCACAACTTAATACTTTACAACATTTTGTATTTTTCTGCGAGAAATCAAAAACTATTATAAATTACAAAAATGAATAAAACCAAAAAAAAAGAACATGACGATGTTTAGTAAAGAACATCATACTGATTATAAAAGAACATGTGCATATAAGATTTGAGAAACAAAAATCTATTCAAAATCACAAAAATGAATAACAACATAAAAAGAACATGGAAGAATCTTATTCACAAAATATCAGTTTGTTTACTACTTAGTATTAGGCCTAAAAATATCATCGCACGCATCGCGTGCACAAAAGGCTAGTACATTTAGGTTAGAAGGAGAATCACTTCTCCTCTCCCTTCCTCTTGGCCGGCCACCCTAGGGCCCCTTACGGGCTCTAGGTTTCTTTCGTTGATCCAAGTATTTTGTGTGACCTAATAGGATCCATTATATTGGGCTTCGGGTTTATAATTTTCTAACCCAAAGTTCTATAGCATTCTCTAGCAAGATGTATAGACGACCCAATAGAACGAATTTATTATCTCCATAATACGATCCATAATATAATTAGTAATTGCATTTAAGTCGAGGACATAAATCCTTCAATCTCCCACTTGTCCGAGACGAATGTGCAATGTTTGAATTCTTTAAGTCTCTTAATGTCTTAATTTCATAGTATGATCATATTTATATATCATCCATACTACTTTTCAAATTAATCCTTGAAATCCGAGTTCGAATTGACAAACAAATGAGCATCGAATGATCCATTTGAGCACGGCCATGCATTTTTCAGTTTTCGCTCTTCAAGGGGCCAAGACACCTATCCTATCTCATATAGGAGGATCTTTTCAATCTTGTGGAAACCAAAACTCCCACTCAACTTTTAGCACAACTTGAATGCTGCCTTTATAGTCCCCTTTTACGGCATGACGTTTGACAGTATCAAAGTTATACCAATCATTGGGCTAAGTAATGTTCCACTCAAGTCTAAGGAATCCAACAATATAATTTCGAAGTTATAAAACTTCTAAGTAGTGTATCAACTATACATATCCATATGATTGATTAAACATCTTTATATTTCCATAGCCCATGAAACTGCGCTATCAATCAATCTTATATGCTAATCCTTTTAACAAGTCATTTATGTTCAGTTTAATGACTTAGATTAGGAACTTTAATATTCTATGAATTCTGTTCACTTATGGTGTTTCATTTATCAAATCACATATTTGACAAAACCACAGAATTCAAGATATATTTTGGACATTTTATTTAATACCAAACCAATAATTAAATAATACAAAATTTATTCTTATAAACATAAATAGCAAAACCATGTCTTTACATTGTAACAAGTTTCTCTAAACCTAGTACAATCTAAAGCCACTCTAACATTTGCTTCAAGCCTATAGCCCTAGCGTGACACTCATGCTTGGGTTGAGGTAGTGGTTTAGTGAGCAGATCAGCCACATTCTCATCCGTGTGAACTTTGCAGATCCTGACATCCTTTCTGTCAACAATCTCCCTAATGAGGTAATACTTCCTCATTACATGTTTAAATTTGTTATGTGATCTCGGTTCTTTTGCTTGCGCAATAGCACCATTGTTATCACATAACAACTCAATCCCTTCAAGAGCACTAGGTATGATATCCAGCTCTGTCAAGAATTTCTTGATCTAAACTGCTTCTTTAGCCGCTTCAACCGCTGCTAAATATTCTGATTCTGTCGTAGAGTCTGCTACAGTGCTTTGCTTTGAGCTCTTCCAGCTCACTGCTCCTCCATTTAAACGAAAGATATACCCTGACTGAGAGCGGTAATCATCTTTGTCGGTTTGAAAGCTTGCATCCGTGTAACCTGCAACAACCAACTCACTTTGTCCCCCATAGACTAAGAACATGCCTTTAGTTCTTCTCAAGTACTTGAGGATGCTCTTAGCTGCAGTCCAGTGTGCTTCTCCTGGATTTGCTTGGAACCTGCTACACATGCTCAAGGCATATGCAACATCTGGTCGAGTACTTATCATGGCATACATGATAGATCCTATAACCGAAGCATAAGGAATGCTACTCATTCGCTTTAACTCATCAGGCTCAGTCGGGCACTGATTCTTGCTAAGCGATATGCCATGTGACATGGGAACGAAACCTCTCTTAAAGTTTTCCATGTTGAACCTTCTAAGAACCTTATCAATATAAGTTTCTTGACTTAGTCCAATCATCCTTCGAGACCTATCTCTATGGATTTTGATTCCTAGTATGTACTCAGCTTCTCCCAGCTCCTTCATAGAGAAACAACTTTTTAACCATTCCTTGACTGACTCAAGCATTGGTATGTCATTTCCCATGAGTAGTATGTCATTTACATACAATACCAAGAAGACTAAGCTGCTCCCACTAAACTTCTTGTAGACATAAGATTCTTCTTCGCTTTTGATGAAATCAAATTTCTTGATTGCTTCATCAAATCGAAGATTCCAGCTCCGAGATGCCTGCTTCAATCCATAAATGGATCTCTGAAGCTTGCAAACCCTTTTAGGATTTTCTGGATCCTCAAAACCCTCAGGTTGTGTCATGTACACATCCTCATTCAAGAACCCATTCAAGAATGCAGTTTTAACATCCATCTGCCAAATTTCATAATCATAAAATGCAGCAATCGCTAAAAGTATCCGAATTGACTTAAGCATTGCTACTGGAGTAAAGGTCTGATCATAGTCTATACCATGAATTTGTCTGAATCCTTTTACAACCAGTCTTGCTTTATATACATAGACATTCCCATCTTTGACTGTTTTCAACTTGAACACCCACTTGCATCCAATAGGGTTAACCCCCTTAGGCAAGTCGACCAGGGTCCAAACTTTATTCTCAGACTTGGAGTCTAACTCGGATTTCATGGCCTCAAGCCATTTCTCAGAGTCTGGGCTCGTCAAAGCTTGTTTGTAGGTAGTAGGCTCTGAATTTTCCAAAATCATAATTTCAGAGTTTTCAGTTAACAGGAAATCAACCAACCTCTTGTTTGGAATCCTTTCTCTACTAGATCTACGTGGGGCCTGAGCATCAAGAGAAGTGTTCTCTTCAACTTCTTGAAGATCTTCACTTGATTCAAGTGGGACGGTATGAGGTTCATGCGTTGAATACATCATCTCCTGAACCGTCTCTGACATGGGGTGAACCATATCCAATTGTTGCTCATCTCGAACTTCTTCGACAATTATTTTACTCCCACTTGTCTTTCTAGAAACAAATTCCTTTTCAAGAAAGACACCATCACGAGCAACAAACACTTTGTTCTCTTGACGGTTATAGAAGTAATAACCCCTTGTCTCTTTTGGGTATCCCACAAAGAGACATTTATCTGACTTGGGTGCAAGCTTGTCTGATAGTAACCGCTTTACATAGACCTCACATCCCCAGATTTAAAGGAAAGACAAGTTTGGAGGTTTTCCATTCCATAACTCATATGGAGTCTTTTCTACAGCCTTTGACGGGCTCCTATTTAGTGTGTGTGCAGCAGTTTCGAGAGCGTATCCCCAAAAAGAAATCGGAAGATCAGCAAGACTCATCATTGAGCGAACCATATCTAGCAAGGTTCGGTTCCTCCTTTCAGATACACCATTCAACTGTGGTGTTCCTGGTGGAGTTAATTGTGAAAGAATTCCACAACCCTTTAGATGATCATCAAATTCTTGGCTCAAATATTCACCACCACGATCGGATCGCAGTGCTTTTATTGTCTTACCAAGTTGATTCTGTACTTCATTTTGGAACTCTTTGAATCTATCAAAAGATTCCAACTTATGTTTCATTAAGTATATATATCCATATCTACTCAAATCATCAGTGAAGGTAGTGAAGTAGTTAAACCCTCCCCATGCCTTTGTGCTCATAGGACCACACACATCTGTATGTATGAGTCCTAAAAGATCGCTGGCCCTTTCACCTTTTCCAGTAAATGGTGATTTTGTCATCTTCCCCATTAAGCATGATTCACATACATCAAATGATTCGAAATCAAATGATGGAATTATACCATCCTTTTGTAACTTGTGAATACGCTTTTGGTTTATATGACCCATACGACAATGCCAAATGTACGTTAGGTTGGAATCATTTGATTTTTGTTTCTTGCTATCTATGTTATACATTTGTAACGACCTATCAAGCACTTATAAGCCATTTATCAATTTAGCATTGGCATAGAACATATTATTGCAAGAAATGGAACAACACTTGTTCTTTATTTCAAAACAAAACCCTTCAGAATCCAAAACTGAAACAGAAATTATGTTCTTAGTTATTGAAGGAACGAAATAACAATTATTTAGTTCTAAAATAAGCCCAGATGGCAAGTGTAGACTATAGCTTCCTATGGCAAGTGCAGCAACTCGTGCTCCATTTCCAACGCGTAGCTCTACCTCGCCTTTTGCCAGCTTCCTACTTCTTTTTAGTCCCTGCACATCATTAACTATGTGAGAACCACAGCCGGTATCAAATACCCATAAAGAAGTAGAAGTCAAATTGATTTCTATAACATATATACCTGAAGTGGAAGCCCCAGACTTCTTTTCCTCCAAGTATACCGGGCAGTTCCTCTTCCAGTGTCCTATCTTGTGACAATGGAAGCACTTGCTTTCCGCAGCGACCTTTGGCTTGGCGGTTGGCTTAGGTTTTTCAGCAACAGTGGCAACTTGCTTACCTTTGTGCTTCTTTCCTGCCCATTTCTTCTTGAAAGCCTTTCCCTTTTGAACCATCAAAACCTCTTTCTTTGGTTCAACCTTAGGGATGTTCCTCTCAGCGTTGACCAACAATCCATGCAACTCTTGCAAAGTCTTTTCAGACTCATTCATATTGTAGGTCATTCTGAACTGATTGAAACTGTCAGGTAATGAGTGGAGAATAATGTCAGTTGCCAACTCAACCCTATAAAGGAATCCAAGTCGTTCCATGTTTTCGAAAAGACCCATCATTGCGAAAACATGGGGGCCAACAGCTTGACCCGGCTTCATGTGACATTCAAGTATCTCCCTATTAGTCTCATACCGCTCAACTCGGGCTTGTGTTTGGAACATAGCCCGCAGCTCTTGCATGATGGTATAAGCATCCTTGGTTTCGAACCTCCTTTGGAGGTCCGGCTCCATGGCTGCTATCATCAAGCAAGTGATCGGTACAGACCTATCATTGGCCTGCTTAGCACGACGTTTGTCTGCTTCAGTCGACTCATCAGTAATCACAGGAAGTGGGGTTTCTAAGACATCCTCTCGACCCTCATACCTCAAAACAAGTCTTAAGGTCTTTTCCCAATTAAGGAAATTTTCACCATTCAATCTGTCCTTTTCCAGAAAAGGACGAATGTTGAAACAGGAGTTGTTGTTGTTGTTGTTATTAGACATAGTATCTACAGACAGAAAAATAAAGCAAAGTTCAATTTTTATGTTCATAAAGTAACCTAAAACATGCAAAGGTTTCTAGGTTGATCACCTATTTAATTTTAATGTCCCATTTGAATAAGTGTTTTACAAGATCCTATCAACATGTAACACTAAGCAGACGGAGGCCTTATCTTTAACGTTACATTATCAAGGTAAGTAAACTCTTTTACTAATTATAACAAATTATAACTCTTGTTTAGATGGATAAACATCGCATGCTTAACTATCTCTCGCTTCAAAATTCAAAACGCTTTTGACAATTTTATTAAGGACAACCAAACTAAGTTGTAAAATTCGCAATTTTACCTTATATTCCCAAAATTAATGATAACACCCTGCGGAGGCATGACCTATTACTATTAATTAAGAGTTTGATAAGTACTTTATGTTTGGAAAAGCAACCTTAATATTTACGGGACCTAAGTTTATTATGTTGTTATGAATTAGTGAACTCTAGCGCATCATCAACCAACATACAATAAACTTATAAGCATTAATAAAATGCGAAAATAAAATGATCTAGTATGGCCCCTAATCCTAAGAACTAAGCATCAATGGCTCATTCTTGGACTCTTCATGGATCTCCATCCACCTTATCCATGGGCCTTCTCTTGATGGACTTCGTCTTTGGATTACATAAGTATCAAAATAATTTAAATAATAACTAACACTAGTGGAAAAATGCTCAAATGCTCCGGTTAAAAAGCCCACAAATGCTCCGTTTTTCACGCGTAGCAGACGTCATACGAGCATTTGAACATTTTACAAATGCTCCGGTTGAGAACCGAAGCATTTGTTTGCTCAAATGCTCCAGTTGTGATAAAAACCGGAGCATTTGAGCCTCTTAACATGGATAAAAAACCACAAATGCTCCGGTTGTTAAGAAAAACCGGAGTATTTGTTCAAACAAAAGCTTCGGTTTTTTCCAACAACCGGAGCATTTGTGAATTTTATATAAGAAAAAAAAGTTCCTGCTACTGCCAGCATACGCGCTAGCAGCAGCCCACTAGCATATTACAGTAATAACATCAGTAGCCACTTTACCTTTATGGCATTGCATAAACAATCATGGTACATAAATACTTTGGAATAAACACCATTATGGTAGAATTTTGGCTACAAATAGAAAGTTGAAGGGCGCCATTTCCTGAAAGCCACTAATAATTGAATGAAGTATATACAAGGAGACAAGGAGGGTCTATGTTTCCTATTTTATATATGAAAATTGAACAACAAAAACATGCATCAAAACTACTTGCAGATAATACAAATCAATCAGCAAAAACCTTGGAGCATCGAACATTTTGGAGCATTTGACAGCATAACATTTTTCTCTCCTTTTCCTATTCCTCAAGCTCCTCTATCTCAACTTTTAAATCCCTAATTTAGCAGATGATACAAATCGATCACCAAGATAACGAACTCAAAATAAACAAAAAAGAAATTGAATTTGATTGAATGCATGTCATAATTGTTTGTGAGCAGAACCTTAATTGTGGAGAAACAAAATGAACAAGATTACAGACCCACCTACAGAGTATTTAGATAGTGTTTTTAAGATGACAGCACCCTAACCAACCTAACACTAAAGAAAAACAACACTCTTATTAAGAGATTAATCAACACATTTCTTTAGAGCATATGTAGTTAAAGTAGGTTCACTATAAAAAAAAAATGTAGTTAAGTAGGTTACTAGTGTACTACATTTTCTATAAGTGCTAATTTGATGCAAAATTTTCAAATCATGCTAGATAACCATTAATAAGAATCTTGACATATTTCTGAAAACAAAAAGTACAAGATAATCCACAATAAACATTGATCATACCTTAGATTCAATGGCTTCTCCATAGCTTGTATGCTCCTTAGCAACAAATACAAGCTGCGCACTGATTCGTAGTTTTAAGTTAGAAGGACTAGGATCTTCAAAATGATGGAAGCACACCAATCAAAACTAGAAAAATATATAAGTGATACAAACATACTATAGTAACAAAGCATTGGTTTCACTTGAATTAAGTTTTTAGCCAGCTGCATAATGCCACATCGATCTGTGCAATGCCACACGTACGGAGGTCAAGTAAAATTCAAAAGGAGTAGTCAATAATAAGCATCTATCTATATTTAAAACCTACAACTGAATTAGAAAAAGAGAAAGAAATACGAGGCTAGAGGATATATAGGGATTAGAAAAATAATAAACTTCATAACATAAATACTTTATGAACGGATTGTTGAATGACATCTCCGATTTATTGTATAGCATCCTATGTGACTTTTTATTACATGGATTAAACCGACGGTACAATTTAAAAAAAAAAAAGATATTCTAGTAAAATGTGAATGCAACTTACACATGAAAGATATTCATTACTTTTGGATCTCCTGACCACATACAAGTTCACATTAATAACTAACATTTTTACATATGTCCTCAGAAGTCAGCAACATGGTGACAACAACTGATGAAAGGATTAGATATAAAAATAACAATGATGAATACAGATTCATACTTTGAGCTAGGTTGTTTCCCACATGTGCGTTATTAATAGACTTTAAGCCCACTACAAATGCAATGATGGTGACTTACACTACTATAACACAACCTTTAGTAATGTAGATATATAATCATACAACGGCTGCTTTCATCATCACTTATGCATCATAGAATTTAGTATTATACCTCCCTATGCTTACGGGAAAAAGCAGCAATAGAAGAGGTGCATAAATTACCATAACAAACTCCACAAAAGCAATGCGAGTTGAATGATGATAATAAAGAAGAACTGCTGCTGCACTAGAACAGGAAGAGCATCAAGGGAGCAATAGAAATCACTACAGCTTAGAGACGGCGGCACCGCTCTGCATCAGCACCAAAAACCACCACGTCATAGAGAGGAAGAACAGTGGCAGCAACAAATGAGTAAGGCGAACACTAAACCAGAGAATAGGGAAACTAGAGCATGCAAAAGTAAAGACAGCGACAACACCACCCGTGATAGTGGTTGGCAAAGCGGAGACTGGCAACGATCAGAAAAGAATCAACAAACACCAACTGGGTATTAACGAAGAGGGTAAGATTTGTGGGTTTGAAGAAACAAAAAACAAGGTTTTAGTTTGATCATTTGTGAACATAAATCAAAGAAGTAAATAAAGAATTCAGCTTTAACATTCATCAAAGTCTAGCTAGTCAATGAAAACAACAATTAGATTACTATAACACAACTACAAACCAAAAAATCATACAAGTGAGTACACTAAGAGTATCAAGAGCACACAGCATGTCAAGCAAGATGAGGAGCTAAAATGTGAAATTTTCATACTCATCAAATATCTTGCATCAGCAAGTAGATAATCCTACACATTTGCTAGTATTAGGAAAATATAATATATTAGCATATTGCACTTAAAAATTTGAGATGCAAATAAAATGCCAAGTGGTTTTCAAATCCAAGAGAATGGAAGAATTTGTTTCTTAGTAAGACAGGAATGATATATAGATACAAAAACATACAAGCATAGATACACAAACATACTAAGCCAGACTAAGGAGACAAAGTATGCAAGGTGTCATCAAGAACAGCAGCAACTACCATCATAATCTCATCAACATCAATTGGCCACTAAGAGAGATCAGGTTACATTCAAATAAAACAGCACCTGATTCATAAGACCAACTAATCAACCACAAGCACCTAAACATTGAGTAGATTTTAAGTCGAACTAAAATATCCTCCCTGTAAAAGCACAATTAGCTAAAAATAGAGGTTCAAAATAGGCAATCATACCTTTGAGAGCGAGAGGTCTTGAATTAGGGCTCATCAAAGAAAAACCAGTTGCGATGAAAAGTCTCAAAGGCTGATTTAGCATGCTCATATCGATATTCAGAACACTATTTGAAGAGAAGTCTTTCTCACACAAATATACTTGTCTGATTCCATGGTTACATGAGTGAAACTTATCAACTGAGGATTGATCCTTATGCTTAGCGACTGCATATGGAACAAATAAATTAAAAAAGAAAAAAACCAGCCTCAATGCAACCTTAAAAGAAACTGCTAATTTTGTTGATTTTACAAAATTGCATATCAAACTTCAGAACAGGTAAGTCCATCCACCTCAAAGCTGCAAATTCCAATTATATAATAAAAAAAGAGGTTAAAACCTCCTAATTTGACTCATTTACAGATCAGAATCGTCAACCAAGTGAATCAAGCTACTTCGAAATTGCAAATTCGAATACAAAACTTTAGTCGAACCATAAAAATAAAACTGTAATTCCTCATAATCTTCCAAAATTACTCCAACGAATCACCAAAAACTCAACTTCGAGCCAAAAACGCTAACATGCGTCTAAATTTCCTGAATTACGGATTAATTCCACGACTAACTAAGTCAAGCTAACTAAAGATTAAGATAATAACCGGGTCAAAAAAACTAGTTGAAATCAAAGCAAAACCTCAATCTCGACTAAGATTTGAGCAGATCTGACACAAAATTTGGCTTAAAACGACGAAATTCCTAGGGTTTCAACTCAATACATCCAGTTTTCAAACAAAACAGTACTACAAATCATATAATCTGAGTAATATGAAACAAAAATTTTGAAAAATGAGGAGGAACTTACCGTTAAAGCTTCTTTCATAACAATAGGAGCATTAGCACCGGCCATGGCTGAGTAAATCTATGAAGAAGACGATTTAAAATAAATTGGATTTTTAGTGAGAGGAACGAGAAACAGGACGGTGGTTGAGTGAGATGAACGAGAAAGACAACGGTTGTTGAGTGAGATCTAGAGGAAGAAAACGAGAGGAGGCGTATGAAAAACCTAAGTGTAAGCTTTCGATGAAGAAAATGCAAATAAGAAAAGTGAGGGAGGCAGAGAGGAAAAGATCAGGAGAGAGATAAAGAGAGAAAGAGGGGGAAATCCAAGTATATGTGTTGAAATTTCAATAGCTGTTAGGGAAAAGAGAATAGAAAAAAAAATTATTAAATAGTCAAATGCTTTGGTTGTTTTAAAAAACCCAAGCATTAGTGAAATTTTTTATTCATTTTTTTAGAAAGGCTATCAAATGCTTTGGTTATTTAAACAACCCAAGCATTTGTAATGTAGCAAAAGAAGTTTTTTCCACTAGTGTAAATTAAATAAATTACAAAATTACTTAACGATACGCAGATCGTATTTAAAATTACAAGAATACATCACGATACGCAGATCGTATTTTCTAACTTAATTTGGGCCATACTAGTCATACATAGCAATTATATCAAAATATATAAAAGCCACATCATAATATCACATATTATACTTGCCATCAATCAAAATATCAAATATTCTTAATTATAGCAAGTTGATAAAATATTTAAGTAATTTCTAACCACCTAAAGATTCTATCCTATTATACTTTCCTACTAATTTTAATTAGATTAAAGAATAAAATTATGGAATTATTTAACTGAAAATCTGCTCAATATACAGAAAATCTGATTTAATGATTTCCAAAAAAAAATTTTAAAAAAAATTTCTGCTGGGCAGCAGCAAAACGTGGCTAGCAAGCCACGCTGCTGCTGCAGCAGCCCCGGCAACCCACCAAGGACCACCTGGAGCAGCCACCGTGGCCCCACCAGCAGGTGGCAGCGCCACCCAGCCGTGGCTGCTCCTCCTCCCTCCTTTGTTTTAATTTTTTTTTTTTGTGGGAATTAAATGAAATCACAACTTCTTGTAAATTAATTTAGTGATCAAAATAAATTAAACATAAAATCCTTTATGCCTAATTCTGCAAATTAATTTAAATCTCCATTTTAATTAATTTTAGGGCTATTCATATCAATTAACCTTAAATTCATATAAAACTCCTTTTACATGAATTAATTTATCATACATAATCAATTTAAATATGAAAATTCAGATTAATTATATGAGTTGAATATTCGAAATTAACATAAAATCTCTATTTTAATTTAATTTTAGCATTATTCATATGTATTAACCTCTAATTCACACAAAACTATTTTCACATGAATTAATTTTCATACATAAACAATTTAAATATGAAAAATAGATTAATAATATAAATCTAACTCTCGAATTTTTCGAAAAATTTGAGATCTAAAATTTAATTTTAATTTCGAAAATCAGGATTTTATTTTCATAAAGTTCGGCCAAAGAAAATTAATTCGAATAATAAAAAAAAAATTTAGGTCGAATTATAGAAAATAAAATCGTTTATTAGGCAGATTAAATCAAATTTGATTAATCCAAATAAACAAAACATCCATAATTCAATTCCTCCCCTTAATCAATTAAAATTAGTCAAGAAAACATAATTATTATGACCAAAAATTATATGCAAGAGGCCAAAACTGATACCACTGTAGGATTCTATAAGTACTCTAAGCGGAATTTCATGAATCAAATTCATAAGCACTTAAAACAGGATCTCATGCATATACATTCAAGGATCACATAATAGTTAGGAATTTACCTTTGAAGCGTGAATTCCACAAAGCTTGAATAACCCGGATAAAGAACCTCAATTGTGATTCCTCTACTTGGTCCACCAACCCGGATCAACACTCCACCAATGCTAGTTGGAAGGAAGAAATTCTTCTTCTACTTTAATGGAGTTTTTGTGACTTTAGGAAAGAATAATGAGAGAGAAGAATAATGAGAGATATCTAGTATATTTCCTTATTGCCTAACCAAATATATAAATACATTTAGGTTAGAAGAAGAATCACTTCTCCTCTCCCTTCCTCTTGGCCGGCCACCCTAGGACCCCTTACGGGCTCTAGGTTTCTTTCGTTGATCCAAGTATTTTGTGTGACCTAATAGGATCAATTATATTGGGCTTCGGGTTTATAATTTCCTAACCCAAAGTTCTATAGCATTCTCTAGCAAGCTGTATAGACGACCCAATAGAACGAATTTATTATCTCCATAATACGATCCATAATATAATTAGTAATTGCATTTAAGTCGAGGACATAAATCTTTCACTAATTGCTAATACTTCAATTAAAACAGCTTGAATTAGGAATTAGGATCTTCTCTATTCTTTTTTCTTCCAATCTTATTTTTACATTGTGAAACTTAACTAAAATAGAAATTCTCAAGAAGTACCCCTATTTTCCTCCTTAGTGTAATCCTAATTATTAATATAAGATTACAGCTAAAACAAACCTTTTTAAAATTAATTAGAAATAAGTCTTTATGACAAGCTGATCATGTGTAAAACGATGTGATGTGAAAAATCATAAATTATACTATATGGAAAGGATTGAAAAAGTTACACATCAAAGTTAAAACAATTAATTAGCCGATTATCATTATTGATTTTTGTGATTTAGTTTTATACAAGGTTTTTTTTACATTGCTTTCTTGAAAGATGAGCAAGATATCTGTGTATTTGTTAAAACTAACTCATGATAAGCTGTCTCCAATTTTTAAAGCCACGGAAAATGACAAATACTATCAGTGCAATGCTGGGAACCGACCAAATGCTTAGTATAACGCCATTTAGTTTGTATATAGGGGTGTGGTTTTGGCTCAAAGCATGTCGTTCGGAGGGAGCTACTTCTTTATGTATATTTTTATTAAGGGAGATGCATAGTACTTCCTCCGTTCCGAATTAAACGCAACAGTTTCCATTTTGGGAAGTTTCAAATTAAATGCAACAATTCCAAACTTGCTATATTTGGTAAGTTTTTTAGGCGTGAATTTACGAGATTACCCTTACTAAAAAATTAAACCACATAATTATACAACCTAAATAAAACTAATTACTATCCTAACCTAAATTAATCTACCAAAAGTCGAAAATATACTTCAGCTATCTCTCTCTTGAATACCCACCTTAACCACCAGTCCACCACCATCATCAGTTCATCATCTTCACCCACCACCACCAACTTCTATCTTCATCACCCACCACTACTAACTTCAATTTTCATACCACCACCATCCTCCTCTTTTCCGACTCTCATTTCGGGCACCATCACAACCATTTTCTCTCTCCTCACCACTCCATGAAATCAACCCACCACTCCACAAATTCAACCCACTTTTGCTTTCCACTGCCGGTGGGGATGCGTCGAAGGAAGGAGCGGAAGAGGAGGAGCAGCCGGAGCCAAAGGAAGGAGCCGAGGAAGCCAAAGAGGCGGCGCTGAAATCGAAGACGGGAGAGGATGAATCAGAAGAGGTGTCGCCGAAGCCAAAGGAGGGAGAAGGTGAAGCTGAAAAGTGGCGCCGAAGACGAAGGAGGGAATGGAGGAAGAGTTTGAGGCGGCGCCTAAGCCGAAGGAGGAGGGGAGAGAGAAAGAGAAGATGTGGTAGGGTTAGGGAAGGGGGAAGAGGAAGAAAATGGGGGGAGTAAGAAGAGGAGGTGGAAGATGTGTTGGAGAAGGAGAATCCGGTGAATCCCACCGTCGCAGGTGGACGATTCTGACGTGGCGTGTCGTAGTAGTAGTGGCGGTTTCTGTGGTGGTTGGTGGTGTGTGGCAGTGGTGATTGGTGGTGTGTAGTAGTAGTGGTGGTGTGTGGTTGTGGTGGTTGGTGGTGTGTGGCAGTGGTGATTGGTGGTGTGCAGTAGTAGTGGTGGTGTGTGGTTGTGGATTGGCCCCACTTTTTCTCTCCACTTAAATTTAATCACATGCCCCTTCCTTTTTCTAATCACCCCTTAAGAAATTTCAACTAGGAGTCCGTGCCGTCCAAATTGTTGCGTTTAATTTGGAACGGAGAAAGTATGTAGGATTATATAAGTACTCTAAGCGGAATTTCATGAATCAAATTCATAAGCACTTAAAACAGGATCTCATGCATATACATTCAAGGATCACATAATAGTTAGGAATTTACCTTTGAAGCGTGAATTCCACAAAGCTTGAATAACCCGGATTAAGAACCTCAATTGCGATTCCTCTACTTGGTCCACCAACCCGGATCAACACTCCACCAATGCTAGTTGGAAGGAAGAAATTCTTCTTCTACTTTAATGGAGTTTTTGTGACTTTTGGAAAGAATATGAGAGAGAAGAATAATGAAAGATATCTAGTCTCTTTCCTTATTGCCTAACCAAATATATATAGATAAAATTAGGTTAGGAGGAGAATCAATTCTCCTCTCTCTTCCTCTTGGCCGGCCACCCTAGGGCCCCTTACGGGCTCTAGGTTTCTTTTGTTGATCCAAGTATTTTGTGTGACCTAATAGGATCCATTATATTGGGCTTTGGGTTTTTTATTTCCTAACCCAAAGTTCTATAGCATTCTCTAGCAAGACGTATAGACGACCCAATAGAACGAATTTATTATCTCTATAATACGATCCATAATATAATTAGTAATTGCATTTAAGTCGAGGACATAAATCCTTCAATCTCCCACTTGTCCGAGACGAGTGTGCAATGTTTAATTTCCTCAAGTCTCTTAATGTCTTAATTTGATAGTATGATCATATTTACATATCATCCATACTAGTTTTCAAATTAATCCTTGAAATCCGAGTTCGAATTGACAAGCAAATGATCATCGAATGATGAGCACGGCCAAGCATTTTTCAATTTTCGCTCTTCAAGGGGCCAAGACACCTATCCTATCTCATATAGGAGGACTTTTTCAATCTTATGGTAATCAATACTCCCACTCAATTTATGGCACAACTTGAATGCTGCCTTTATAGTCCCCTTTTACGGCATGACGTTTGACAGTATCAAAGTTATACCAATCATTGGGCTAAGTAATGTTCCACTCATGTCTATGGAATCTACTAATATAATTTCGAAGTTATAAAACTTCTAAGCAGGTCTAGTTCGACTATGTATCAACTATACATATCCATATGATTTATTAAACATCTTTATGTTTCCATAGCCCATGAAACTGCGCTATCAATCAATCTTATATGGTAATCCTTTTAACAAGTCATTTATGTCCAACTTAATGACTTAGATTAGGAACTTTAATATTCTATGAATTCTGTTCACTTATGGTGTTTCATTTATCAAATCACATATTTGACAAAACCATAGAATTCAAGATATATTTTGGACATTTTATTTAATACTAAACCAATAATTAAATAATGTAAAATTTATTCTCATAAACATAAATAGCAAAACCATGTCTTTACATTGTAACAAGTTTCTCTAAACCTAGTACAATCTAAAGCCATTCTAACATTTGCTTCAAGCCTATAGCCCTAGCGTGACACTCATGCTTGGGTTGAGGTTATGGTTTAGTGAGCGGATCAGCCACATTCTCATCCGTGTGAACTTTGCAGATCCTGACATCCTTCCTGTCAACAATCTCCCTAATGAGGTGATACTTCCTCATTACATGTTTGGATTTGTTATGTGATCTCGGTTCTTTTGCTTGCGCAGTAGCACCATTGTTATCACAGAACAACTCAATCCCTTCCAGAGCACTAGGTATGATATCTAGCTCTGTCAAGAATTTCATGATCCAAACTGCTTCTTTAGCTGCTTCAACCGCTGCTAAATATTCTGATTCTGTCGTAGAGTCTGCTACAGTGCTTTGCTTTGAACTTTTCCAGCTCACTGCTCCTCAATTTAGACGAAAGACATACCCTGACTGAGAGCGGTAATCATCTCTGTCGGTTTGGAAGCTTGCATTCGTGTAACCTTCAACAACCAACTCACTGTGTCCCCCATAAACTAAGAACATGCCTTTAGTTCTTCTCAAGTACTTAAGGATGCTTTTAGCTGCAGTCCAGTGTGCTTCTCCTGGATTTGCTTGGAACCTGCTACACATGCTCAAGGCATATGCAACATCTGGTCGAGTACTTATCATGGCATACATGATAGATCCTATAGCCGAAGCATAAGGAATGCTACTCATTCGCTTTAACTCATCAGGTTCAGACGGGCACTGACTCTTGCTAAGCGATATGCCATGTGACATGGGAATGTAACCTCTCTTCGAGTTTTCCATGTTGAACCTTGTAAGAACCTTATCAATATAAGTTTCTTGACTTAGTCCAATCATCCTTCGAGACCTATCTCTATGGATTTTGATTCCCAGTATGTACTCTGCTTCTCCCAGGTCCTTCATAGAGAAACAACTTTTTAACCATTCCTTGACTGACTCAAGCATTGGTATGTCATTTCCCATGAGTAGTATGTCATCTACATATAATACCAAGAAGACTAAGCTGCTCCCACTAATTTTTCTTGTAGACACAAGATTCTTCTTCGCTTTTGATGAAATCAAATTTCTTGATTGCTTCATCAAATCGAAGATTCCAGCTCCGAGATGCCTGCTTTAATCCATAAATGGATTTCTGAAGCTTGCAAACCCTTTTAGGATTTTCTGGATCCTCAAAACCCTCAGATTATGTCATGTACACATCCTCATTCAAGAACCCATTCAAGAATGCAGTTTTGACATCCATCTGCCAAATTTCATAATCATAAAATGCAGCAATCGCTAAAAGTATCCGAATTGATTTAAGCATTGCTACTGGAGAAAAGGTCTCATCATAGTCTATACCATGAATTTGTCTGAATCCTTTTGCAACCAATCTTGCTTTATATACATAGACATTCCCATCTTTGTCTGTTTTCAATTTGAACACCCACTTGCATCCAATAGGGTTAACCCCACTAGGCAAGTCGACTAGGGTCCAAACTTTATTCTCAAACATGGAGTCTAACTCGGATTTCATGGATTCAAGCCATTTCTCAGAGTCTGGGCTCGTCAAAGCTTGTTTGTAGGTAGTAGGCTCTGAATTCTCCAAAATCATAATTTCAGAGTTTTCAGTTAACAGGAAATCAACCAACCTCTTGTTTGGACTCCTTTCTCTACTAGATCTACGCGGGGCCTGAGCATCAAGAGAAGTGTTCTCTTCAACTCCTTGAAGATCTTCACTTGATTCAATTGGGACGGTAGGAGGTTCATGCGTCGAATACATCATCTCCTGAACTAGACTTTCGTCTTGTCGGGCCGTCTCTGACATGGTGTGAACCACGTCTATTTGTTGCTCATCTCGAATTTCTTCGAGAATTAGTTTACTCCCACTTGTCTTTCTAGAAACAAATTCCTTTTCAAGAAAGACACCATCACGAGCAACAAACACTTTGTTCTCTTGACGGTTATAGAAGTAATAACCCCTTGTCTCTTTTGGGTATCCCACAAAGAGACATTTATCTGACTTGGGTGCAAGCTTGTCTGATAGTAACCGCTTTACATAGACCTCACATCCCCAGATTTTAAGAAAAGACAAGTTTGGAGTTTTTCCATTCCATAACTCATATGGAGTCTTTTCTACAGCCTTTGACGGGCTCCTATTTAGTGTGTGTGCAGCAGTCTCGAGAGCGTATCCCCAAAAAGAAATCGGAAGATCAGCAAGACTCATCATTGATCGAACCATATCTAGCAAGGCTCGGTTCCTCCTTTTAGATACACCATTCAACTGTGGTGTTCCTGGTGGAGTTAATTGTGAAAGAATTCCACAACCCTTTAGATGATCATCAAATTCTTGGCTCAAATATTCACCACCACGATCGGATCGTAGTGCTTTTATTGTCTTACCAAGTTGATTATGTACTTCATTTTGGAACTCTTTGAATCTATCAAAAGATTCCGACTTATGTTTCATTAAGTATATATATCCATATCTACTCAAATCATCAGTGAATGTAATGAAGTAGTTAAACCCTCCCCTTGCCTTTGTGCTCATAGGACCACACACATCTGTATGTATGAGTCCTAAAAGATCGCTGGCCCTTTCACCTTTTCCAGTAAATGGTGATTTTGTCATCTTTCCCATTAAGCATGATTCACATACATCAAATGATTCAAAATCAAATGATGGAATTATACCATCCTTTTGTAACTTGTGAATACGCTTTTGGTTTATATGACCCATTCGACAATGCCAAATGTAGGTTAGGTTGGAATCATTTGATTTTTGTTTCTTGCTATCTATGTTATAGATTTGTAACGACTTATCAAGCACATATAAGTCATTTATCAATTTAGCATTGGCATAGAACATATTATTGTAAGAAATGGAACAACACTTGTTCTTTATTTCAAAACAAAACCCTTCAGAATCCAAAACTAAAACAGAAATTATGTTCTTAGTTATTGAAGGAACGAAATAACAATTATTTAGTTCAATAAATAAGCCCAGATGGCAAGTGTAGACTATAGCTTCCTATGGCAAGTGCAGCAACTCGTGCTCCATTTCCAACGCGTAGCTCTACCTCGCCTTTTGCCAGCTTCCTACATCTTTTTAGTCCCTGCACATCATTAACTATGTGAGAACCACAGCCGGTATCAAATACCCATAAAGAAGTAGAAGTCAAATTGATTTCTATAACATATATACCTGAAGTGGAAGCCCCAGACTTCTTTTCCTCCAAGTATACCGGGCAGTTCCTCTTCCAGTGTCCTATCTTGTGACAATGGAAGCACTTGCTTTCCGCAGCGACCTTTGGCTTGGCGGTTGGCTTAGGTTTTTCAGCAACAGTGGCAACTTGCTTGCCTTTGTCCTTCTTTCCTGCCCATTTCTTCTTGAAACCCTTTCCCTTTTGAACCATCAAAACCTCTTTCTTTGGTTCAACCTTAGGGATGTTCCTTTCAGCGTTGACCAGCAATCCATGCAACTCTTGCAAAGTCTTTTCAGACTCATTCATATTGTAGGTCATTCTGAACTGATTGAAACTGTCAGGTAATGAGTGGAAAATAATGTCAGTAGCCAACTCAACCCTATAAGGGAATCCAAGTCGTTCCATGTTTTCGAAAAGACCCAACATTGCGAAAACATGGGGGCCAACAGCTTGACCCGGCTTCATGTGACATTCAAGTATCTCCCTATTAGTCTCATACCGCTCAACTCGGGCTTGTGTTTGAAACATAGCCTGCAGCTCTTGCATGATGGTATAAGCATCCTTGGTTTCGAACCTCCTTTGGAGGTCCGGCTCCATGGCTGCTATCATCAAGCAAGTGATCGGTATAGACCTATCATTGGCCTGCTTAGCACGACGTTTGTCTGCTTCAGTCGACTCATCAGTAATCACAGGAAGTGGGGTTTCTAAGACATCCTCTCGACCCTCAGACCTCAAAACAAGTCTTAAGGTCCTTTCCCAATTAAGGAAATTTTCACCATTCAATCTGTCCTTTTCCAGAAAAGGACGAATGTTGAAACCGGAGTTGTTGTTGTTGTTATTAGACATAGTATCTACAGACAGAAAAATAAAGCAAAGTTCAATTTTATGTTTATAAAGTAACCTAAAACATGCAAAGGTTTCTAGGTTGATCACCTATTCAATTTTAATGTCCCATTTGAATAAGTGATTTACAAGATCCTATCAACATGCAACACTAAGCAGACGGAGGCCTTTTCTTTAATGTTACATTATCAAGGTAAGTAAACTCTTTTACTAATTATAACAAATTATAACTCTTGTTTAGATTGATAAACATCGCATGTTTAACTATCTCTTGCTTCAAAATTCAAAACGCTTTTGATAATTTCGTTAAGGACAACCAAACTAAGTTGTAAAATTCGCAATTTTACCTTATATTCCCAAAATTAATGAAAACACCCTGCGGAGGCATGACCTATTACTATTAATTAAGGGTTTGATAAGTACTTTATGTTTGAAAAAGCAACCTTAATATTTACGGGACCTAAGTTTATTATGTTGTTATGAATTAGTGAACTCTAGCGCATCATCAACCAACATACAATAAACTTATAAGCATTTTAAAGAATAATAAAATGCGAAAATAAAATGATCTAGTATGGCCCCTAATCCTAAGAACTAATCATCAATGGCTCATTCTTGGACTCTTCATGGATCTCCATCCACCTTATCCATGGGCCTTCTCTTGATGGACTTCGTCTTTGGATTACATAAGTATCAAAATAATTTAAATAATAACTAAATTAAATAAATTACAAAAATACTTAACGATACGCAAATCGTATTTAAAATTACAAGAATACATCACGATGCGCAGATCGTATTTTCTAACTTAATTTGGGCCATACTAGTCATACATAGCAATTATATCAAAATATATAAAAGCCACATCATAATATCATATATTATTCTTGCCATCAATCAAAATATCAAATATTCTTAATTATGGTAAGTTGATAAAACATTTAAGTAATTCATAACCACCTAAAAATTCTATCCTATAAATTTAGCATACCTATTTTAATTAGATTAAAAAATCAAATTATGGATTGAATTTATGACCAAGTCATTGAATACTTAACATAATTGAAATTTACTATCTTTCCCAAAAATTCTGTTTTTAAAATTCCAAAAAAAAAAAAAATTGCATCTGCCCAACAGATTGAAAGTCACGTTTCCTTAAAAAAAAAAATTTTTATTTTAATTTTATTAAAATTTGTGGAACAAACAGCAGCACAAGGCTGCGTGAACCACGCCGGCCCAGAAAATTCAGGCCACCCTCACCGGCAACTCGCCGGTCTTTCGCGAGCTGACGTCGGCAGCAAGGTGCAAGCGCCAGCCAGCAGCACGCTGCTGCTGCACATCGTACGTCGCGAGATGGCTGTTACAGCCACCTTCCTCGTCTACTTGACTGCTCGCCGGCAGTCTGCGTCGCCCCTTCCACCGGCTTCTCGCCGGCAGACCACCGGAGCAGTCACGGCTGTGGCTGCTCCTCTTCCTCCATCCTTCAATTTTTTTTTTATTTTTATATTTGAAGGAAATTAAAATTACAACCTTTTGTAAAATTAATTTAGTGATCTTGATTAAATTAAACATAAACTCTTTTATGCCTAATTCAGAAAATTAAATTAAAATCTCTATTTTAATTAATTTTCAGGTTATTCATGTAAATTAATCACTAATTCATATAAAACACTTTTCATGTGAATTTATTTTCATACATAAACAACTTTAAACATGAAAATTAGATTAATAACATGAATTTACTATTCGAAATTTAGAGATCTAAAATTAGATTTTTAAATTTCAAAAAATTAGGGTTTATAGGGTGAATTTTTCGGCCATTAGTATTTGAGAAAGCAAGTAATTAAATCTCCATTTAATCAATTTCAATTAATTATTCAATCCATAATTCAATTCCTCCCCTTAATCAAATTAAAATTAATCATACATGACCAAAAATCTATATGCAAGAGGCTAAAACTGATACCACTGTAGGATTATATAAGTACTCTAAGCGGAATTTCATGAATCAAATTCATAAGCACTTAAAACAGGATCTCATGCATATACATTCAAGGATCACATAATAGTTAGGAATTTACCTTTGAAGCGTGAATTCCACAAAGCTTGAATAACCCGGATTAAGAACCTCAATTGCGATTCCTCTACTTGGTCCACCAACCCGGATCAACACTCCACCAATGCTAGTTGGAAGGAAGAAATTCTTCTTCTACTTTAATGGAGTTTTTGTCACTTTTGGAAAGAATATGAGAGAGAAGAATAATGAAAGATATCTAGTCTCTTTCCTCAATGCCTAACCAAATATATATAGATATAATTAGGTTAGGAGGAGAATCAATTCTCCTCTCTCTTCCTCTTGGCCGGCCACCTTAGGGCCCCTTACGGGCTCTAGGTTTCTTTTGTTGATCCAAGTATTTTGTGTGACCTAATAGGATCCATTATATTGGGCTTTGGGTTTTTTATTTCCTAACCCAAAGTTCTATAGCATTCTCTAGCAAGACGTATAGACAACCCAATAGAACGAATTTATTATCTCTATAATACGATCCATAATATAATTAGTAATTGCATTTAAGTCGATGACATAAATCCTTCATAGTATTTATTCGTATAATTGTCGACGAGAAATTTGTTTATCATTATGGTTAATGTACTGAAAGTTAACATAGTTTCGAATAAAATAATTAATCTGTATATATGAGACATTAAACAATAAAAATGTGTGTTTGAAGATTTGAACCTATGATCTCTCATTTGATATACTAATGCACTAACCAACTACTCTACAATCTCATGTTGGTCTTTGTGGGGAAAAAATCATTTAAAGACAAGATAATATTTCTATATTTAAACAATTAAATACAAATGTATATATTAATACTCATTAAGTTAATACTAATAATAGCATCTTCTACCTCTAAGTACTCTTATATTAAAAAAAAAACTCTTCAAATTTTTGTAACTTCCGTAACACTACTGCACCATTCAATTACATCGGTTATATTCTTACACATTAACCTAAATTTCAAAAACAATATTGTATTATATTCTTTGTAAGTAATTATACATACTCTCTTGAAGTCGAGGGTTATATTAATGAATAATTCATATTATAATTTACTATGTACAAAATTTAAAAGGAAGTAGAAGATCATTTCCTGAGCGCAATCAATACCCACAACTCTTTTTTTTTCCACTTCTCTCAAGTTTTTGATTTAAGACTTTAAATGCACATTGATTAATAATTTGGGGCGTATCGCCCGGGGCAAAAACTAGTTTGTCATTAATTCTAGGAGTGAAGAAAATTTAAGTTGACGTTAAATTGGTATGCCAAGAGCTAAAATTATTTGCATTTAAAGCATTTTTTAACATCAATTCTCCTTGATTTGCAAGTCGTGTTTTTGTTTTGGAGGAGCTTTTCTCCCGATTAATCAAGTTATATTAAGACAACATTGTCGAGATTAGAGAAATCTCACCATTCAAAGGAAGTAACAAAGCCATGGTCCGATGATATGTCGTATTTATATATAGATTTTAGGTGCATTTAGGTTGCATTTTAAAGCATTTAAATTCATATTGCATTATATTCTTAAGTTATGCTATTCTACTCCTATTTGGTATTTTTTCGTGTTTTTGATGAATTTCAGGTATTGAGAACGTACTTGGAGTATCATTAGCTAAGCTTGAGGATTAGGAGCGTATGGAAGAAGGTGCATAAAATAAGGATCATACGGATATCTTATCGTACGAGTTTGAGTGAAAACGAAGCGGAAAATCATCAAAAGAAATATGGAAAAGGAGTCACGTCTACTCTTCTGACCATAACTTTTGATGTGTCTATGATAATTGTATTCCAGTGGATTTGAAATCTAGACATAAAGAGCTTTTCAACGATAGGCGGCACGCCTCGAGAGTACTTCTAATCGAGAAGTTATGCCTTTCGGAAGTTCGGACTAATCTGCCGGAATTTGCTACCGTACGCGTGAATTAGTTAAATCCGCCTATTTAATGATTATTCGACTTTCTTTATCTTGTAACTTACTTTCCTAGTTATATTAGGTTACTTAGCATTATTTATATTAGGAATCACTTCTTGTGAAGAACTCTCTCTCTCGTTATTATTATTCTTAGGTTTAGTTTCTGTGTTTTTTTTTTCTTCTTTTTCTCTCTCTAGCTTTTTAGTAAACCCTAATTTTTCTTTTTCTTCTTTAATTCATAAGTTCTATTATTTCATTCTCTTTATTTCATTGATTTCTTTAATTATGTTTTCCTTGGTATATTTAGATTTTATTATTTCATTTCATGACGGAATTTTTATTTCTAGGGTTGGGAATCCATGTTTATATGCTATGAATCTGAGCTTGATTGATGTTATTCATGGTTTGATTATTTATTGATATTTCTAAATGATTAGGTTTATTTTGTTAATCTTGCAACCTGATCAATTGTCTAATTAAATCTTGCTAATAACGATTCATAGATCAAGAGATAGTACTCCTTAAAGGCTTACCTACAATTAGCAAATCTGATTACGTTAGCGATCGTACTGCATATGTGATTTTAGAGCCTTAAAACCCGACCGTAGGATTAACCTGTGCTCTAGATATCTGATTAATTGAACTGTTGATGGTACTTTGATAGATTATAAATATGAACATGGTGAAGTGTGAACCATTACCCTATATATTTTTAGTTTGATTTTCGTATTTTATTAGCTTAGAATTATTTCTCATTCTGGTCTTGTTTAGTTTTCCCATAACTTATAAACTAGATTAAAAAGACCATCTAATGTATCATACTTATATATAGTTTTTAGGTGCATTTAGGTTGTATTTTAGAGCATTTAGATTCATATTTAGGTTCATATTTGCATTATATTCTTAAGTTATGTTATTCTACTCGTATTTGGTTTGTTTTCTTGTTTTTGATGAATTTCAGGTATTGAAAACGTATTTGGAGTATAATTAGCTAAAATTGAGGATTAGGAGCATTTGGAAGGAAGATACTACCTCCGTCCCAGAAAGATCTGAACACTTGTTGGGACACGTAGTTTAAGGTAATAAGTTGTAGTGTGGTTATCAAATGTTATTTTATTTAAAAAGTAGATGTGATAGGAGTTGGTGGGGTATTTTTTATTAGAGGAGAGAGAAAGGATTGATAAAAGGTAGAGTGTGGGCCAAAGATGTGTAAAAGAAATAATATATTAATAGTGGGAACATGCCAAAAATGGAAGTGTTCAAACTAATTTGGGACAAACATAAAAGGAAAGTGTTCAAACTATTCTGGGACGGAGGGAGTACATTGCATAAGGATCGTTTGAATATCTTATAGTACGAGTTTGAGCGAAAACGAAGCGGAAAATCATTAGAAGAAATGGGAAAAAGGAGTCACATATACTCTTCTTATCATAACTTTTTATGTGCTTCTGAGAATTAATTAATTCCCGCATATTTGGAAACTAGACTTGAAAAGCTTTCCAATGGTAGGTAGCACGCCCCGAGGAGACTTCTAGTCAAGGAGTTATGCCTTTCGGAAGTTAGCATTGTACCTGCTGGAATCTGCTACCGTACGTGTGGATCAGTAATGCTGCTCATTTAATGATTTATTTGACTTTCCTTATCTTGTAACTTACTTTCCTCGTGTCAAAAAAAAACTTACTTTCCTAGTTATATTATGTTGCCTAGTATTAATTAGATTAAGAAAAAACTTTCTTCTTCTTCTCTCTCTCTCTCTCTCATGTTATTTTTTTGGTTTTAGTTTTCTTCTTCTTTTTCTCTCTAGCTTAGGATTAAACCCTAGTTTTTATTCTTCATCATTAATTCATGAGTTTATTATTTTCATTCTCGTTCTTTTATTGATTTCTTTAATTATGTTTTCCTTTGTAGATTTAGATTTTATTATTTATTTCATGATTGAGTAGTCTTATTTTCTAGGGTTTGAGAATCCATGTTTATATGCTATGAATCTTGATGGATGTTTATTGATTGTTTGATTAGTCGTTGATATTTCTAATTGACTAGCGTTTTTATTGTTAATCTTGCAACCTGATCAATTGTTTGATTTAATCTAGCTAATAAGAGTTAGAACTGAAAGATCGACTTTTAGAGGCTTACCTACAATTAGTAAATCTGATTATGTTAGCAATCGTACTGCATATGTTGATTTGAGAACGTTAAGACCCGACAGTAAGATTAACTTGTGCTCTAGATATCTGATTAATTGAATTGTTGATGATTTTTTATAGGTTTTGATTATGAACATGGTGAACCATTGCCCTAGATCATTTTAGTTTTTATTTTCATATTTTATTAGTTTAGAACCTTAAAGCTCAACTCTCTGATCTTGCTTAGTTTCTCCATACCTTAGAAGATAGATTAGAACGACCATCTCTCTATGGATTCGATCCTACTTACCCTATTATATTGTTAGAAGGCTTTGAAGGAATTATTTTTGACAGATGTACGACAGCTTATCACCATCTCTCTGTGGATTCGACCCTACTTACCCTACTACATTGTTGGGAGGTTTTGCTAGGAATTATTTTTGATGGGTGCGCGATAGCCTATCAAATTTTGGAGCCATTGCCGAGGAGACGGTATAGTTCTATTTAGTATTTATTGTTGGTGAGACTGAACTTCATATATTTTTTTTCCTTTTGTGAATAGTTTTATTTTTTTTATTCCATTTTTTACTTTTTCGTATCATGGAGTCATATGATCATTATAATGGGGATAATTCTTTTGATAGGCAACATAGCGTAATTCGCGGGATTCTCATGTTTCCAGTTGTGATGTATCATATCAAAATACTCCCAATTTTTGCATGAATTCTCATGAATTACCTTACATGTTTCGTGAATCCCATATACATGCTAGTAATTTTAGAGAAATTTTTTCTTTTCCTCTGTATGAATGAAGTATTTTGGAAATACTATCATAGACTAGGTGATTTTATTGGTCCTAATCATGAAATTGAATTATGGGATATGTGCCTAGTGTTTTATGAGGGCTTAAATGAAAAAATTCGGATAATGGCAGAATCTATGTCTAATGGAAGATTTTTATTCCAATCTCCTGATTATTGTTTGGATTTAATTGAGTGGTTGGCTAGGGATACTTACCAGTGGAGATGTATTTATATGCTAAACCAATTCTTTCACCTTAAACTTACATTACACCGCATCCTTCTTGTTCAAATAGTCACTCAACTTCCTGTGATTTTTCTTTGTGTGATGTGACACCCATAAATGGTATTGACCCCTTTTCCCAATATGCATGTCAATCTGCTCAAAATTCTTGTCCTCAACCATATCTTTATGATGATGATGAAGGCTGGATAGTAAATAAGAGCTATTGCTTTGGGATGATGATAAGATTGAGAGAAGCACAAATGTGATGGATGTTTGCAGGAGCAAGAAACCATGGTCGAAATTCCCTCTTCAAGGGAAAATAAAGTTGAGAGTGAGATGATTCATGAGTTTTTATCTGTTTCACATACTGTTTTTGAGTCTCATGTTCCATTTTCTCAAACACTTGACCTTTTTCTTTCTTCTCCTATATTATATCCTCCATCATCCCTTCTTTATTCCCCTTTAAATGACTCTTATGATCAAGCAACTAATGTACACTTCTAGTTTCTTTTCGTTCGTTTGAGTCATGTAAAAATATTAACGATTTTTCTTTTTCTTACTCTTGTAAATATAACTTTTCCTTTGATTTTTCTTTTTCTAGGTTGAATAGATTTTTGGCACTAATTTTTTTCATTTTTCCTTTTCACTATTAAATAGTATGCTCTGAGATGTTTGCAGTAACATATGATAAGCTTCTTAGAGCGTTGAATTGTTCAGCATTGGTGTGCCAATCTTAAGCGGTCATGCAGGACCATTCTAGACCTGCGCTTTTCGGGAGGCAACCCGACTCTCTTTATTTCTTTTTCTTTTACTATGATTTTTGAGTTCATTTGAATTCGGTTGTTTTCTTTTTTAAGCATACCCGGGCGTTTTTCACCCTACCATGCGCGCAAACAATTTTGGAAAAAAAGGGCTAAGGGTGCGTTCTCTTCACCTGAATATCTCTGAACTGAACTGAACTTATTGGACCTGATTGGACCTGATTCAACTTATTGGACCTAATTGAACCTGATTGGAACCTATTGGACCTGATTGAAACTTATTGACCTGATTGGAACACATTAGACATAATTGGAACTTATTAGAACTTATTGAACCTGATTAGAACTTACACTAGTACAAAATTGTCAATTTGCGTCGGCTTATTTGCGTTCCACTATTGAAGAACTGACGCAAAAGCTCAGGAAGAGCCTATTTGCGTCGGACATCAGAAAACATGCGACGCAAAAGGGTCATTTGCGTCGCATCATAATGAGGACGCGACGCAAATGACGAACACGATTTGCGTCGCACGTAGCCCATGTGCGTCGCACATGTTGGGATCCGGATATTTGCGTCGCGTGCTGAGAAGATGCGACGCACATAGCTGCATCTATCTAGACTTGGATACTCCGCTATCTACATCGCACGTTTCTTTAGTGCGATGCAAAAAGGTATTTGCGTCGGACTCTATGGCCCATCCGACGCAGATGATTTGGGCAACCTAAAAAATGCAACGTACTTTTTTTACCACAATTAATGATTTGGGCTTATCTGCGTCGCATGGGCTATATGTGCGACGCAGATTAGCAGGCCCGCTTCCCCTTATATTTTTCAAACCCTAATAGCATCAACACATTCACGAATAGCCCACCAGCCGTCTCTCTCGCTCTCCCTCTCTCTCATACCACCAGTTTTTCTCCTTTGTCTTCCTTCACAATTCACGAATGCAATTTCATCAACACCAACAACCACTGAATCCTCCGACACGACAACACCAACAACCACTTCATCATCAACCACCGAATTCCTTGCTGCTATCATCAACCATTGTTCTCGATTTAATCGATTTTTCCCCCAAATTGAAGGACGATGTTCTCGCTACTATTTTCTCAAATTCAAGAACGAGAATTGAAGAAGAATGAGATTTGAAGAAGAACGAGAACGAAGTTCGATCTGATTTTGGCGATTTAAGTTTTTCTTATAATATATTTAGTGCAATTTTCATTCTTGTATGTTAGATCTGATTTTGTTTTTAATTTCATTTTTTGTATGTTAAATCTGAATATTTAAGTTTTTAATTTCGTTTTTTAATTTTGTATAGATTATGGTTCAATATTTTTATGTTAGTTCTGAACGTTTTTTGTATGTTAGATCTGAATATTTTGTATAGAGGTTGATTTGGAGAGATTGCTGTGTTTTTCTTTTTCATGTTAGTTTTGTTGAATTTCATTTTTAGAAGTGAAGTTGATTCAATTTTCTGTTTTTAGTGAAGTTTTTGATCTTCCTTTTGTTGATTTTGAACATACTTGTTTGATTATGGTTCAATATATCGGTGCTATGCGTTCTTATGCCTTCAATTGTGTATGTGTTTTGTCATTCTTGTATTTTAGGTTTAATTTTGTGTAGATTCAGACTTTAATTTCGTGAATTTATTTTTTTCAACAAAAATTACCCATTTGCGTCGGATGTAAGACAAAGTCCGACGCAAATGGACTTTTTTAAAATAAAAAAAAAATAGTTAATTTGCGTCAAATGTTGACTAACGTGCGACACAAATGAGTCTGGCTTGCTGGGCTGCTGTCTCCATCTGCGTCGCATGTTGATCAATGTGCGACGCAGATGATAGACCATTTGCGTCGCATGTTGGGTAGGGTCCGACGCAGATAGCTTTATCAACTGTGTCGCGTCGTTGTCCGACGCAAATCCTGTATCCTGATCTGCGTCGAGACCTGTGCCGTTGGACCCATGTCCGACGCAAATGGGTACTCGCATTCGACACAAATCGTCGATTCTGTACTAGTGTTATTTGACCTTATTTAACAAAAAAATTGATGAGTAATAACATAAATATTACCCCTAACATAAATACTATCCCTCAAAATTTATTATAACATAATAATCATTAAAATTTATCGTTCAAAAAAATAGTAATTATTAATTATTTCTTATGATTTAACATTTTAACAAAAAAAAAATACTATTTATATGCTTGCCTATACACAACTTTCACCACTAATATATCTAATAGTGTTGCTTTGATTTCATAAAGCACTAATAGGAAATCAATTAATAACATTTATATCTTTCATTGTTATTAGTAACGAAAACATGTTATCTCTAGTTATTTAAAGACGAATTGCAAGAAAATATTATAATTATGATGATTATTATTGTTAACCTTATTTAACCATGATTATAATATTTTTTAACAATAACATAATCGGCTAATAGTAATATGACTAGTAAAATAATAGATAATAATGCAAATATAATACTATATAATCATAGTGTTACTTTAGTTAAAAATTTTAATAATAACATAATCAGCTAATAGTATTATGAATAATAAAATAATAGACAATATTACAAATATAATACTATATAATAATCATAGTGGTACTTTAACTAAAATTTTAATTTAAATTTATTGATCATTGACTATTTGGACCTTATTGGAACTTATTGGACCTGATTAGACCTTATTGGAACTTATTGGACCTGATTGGAACTTATTGTCATGATTGGACCTGATTGAAACTTATCTGAACTGAATTGATTGCACCTGAAACTTAATTCATTAAGGTGAAAGAGAATGCACCATAAGTGTTTCTTGCCCGGTCAACCGGGCCAGGCCGCCTAACCAGTGGGTTTGTTTCGCCTGACTGAGCGACGAAACTCGAAAGTATTGTTTCAAAAAAAAATTAAAAAAGAAAATCACCAGCACTTCAGCAGCCCCCTATTTCGATCTTCCCCTACCCCCCGAGTCCCGACGCTTCCTCCTTCTTCCCCACTGACGATCCTCTCTCCCCTAGTCCACGCCTTATCACCGGCACCCACCGAGTCACCACCTTTGCACAACAACTTAGCACCACACCGTGCTTCTTCTCCTTCTTTCACTTGCGAACCACCCCACCCCTGCTATCCTCTTCACATCTGATAACCGTGACAGCACCACCAGCCGGCCACCGTTATTCGCTTTACACAGCACCACACCGGAGAAACAACACTAGCCTATGTGTTTAGCCTCCCCCACCATAAATTCTCGTGCATCCAAACCCCCTTTTCCCTCCAGCCTTCTCTTCTCGTTTATTTTCTTTTTTTATATATAATTTTATTTTTTATTTTACTTTTTTGTTATTTAACTTTTCCCACTAAACCCCTAATTCCAATGATTTTTTTTGTTTAATGATTGTTATAGGATTTATGCAAGTTGGCGGTATAATAGTTCAAGTTGGTCTTCAAGAAGCAAGTGCAATGTGATTTTTAGCTTATTCGGCACTTTAATTGGGTCATAAGATTTTATATTATATATTGTTCACACTCTTGATCAGACTTTCAATTTTTTGCTTGGATTTTTGTTTTGAGATGTCACCCTTGTTGCTTTCTTATGACAACTTTGATTTGATGGGTCGATTGTTGGGGTTCATGAGTGATTTTAGTGGTAAATTTTCGCTTCTGTGGGACGTATTTGGCAATTCAGTGACTGTTTGGGTTCATCTGTGTTCTTTCTCTAATATGATTTCTTGCAGTGAGGATATTGCAGATTCTAGTTTGGGAGAGGAATATTCTATCCTTTATTGCTTTCCAGTGTAGATTTTATTGCATTCGTATGATGTTGCACGGTTTGTACCGCTTCCTAGGAGTGGGATTTTTACGTATAACCAAAGAAATTGTACTGCTTTCTGAGTTGCATTAGCATATTTCATCTCATATTAGATATCATTTCATGTCAGTTTGCATCTATGGGACTATTGCTAGCACTTTTCGAGAAGTTTGTTGATATTTTTACTATACAATTTCTAATTTCATCTTGTTCATGATTCTTCATAGCACAATTATTTTGCAGTTGATTGCTTAATAAAACCAAACACTCAACTGAAAACACATGCAAGAGATAAAATCACTGCACAAACCAAGCATCGGAACAATCTCGAACAAAGCCGTATAGAATATCATGTATCGCAATCGACTCTCCAATCATACCACAAACCATCTTCCCCAAGCTAGGTTTAACCAAACCTGACAGACGTCACTATACTTATGTACACTCAAATCTGTCCTGTGATTAACAGATAATAGATGACTCTCAATCTAAATCAAGTCGGCTCAGATGAAGCATCTAGACGCTTTGACTTTGACTTTTTGACTCACTCTTTAAGGGTTGTAATGAGATGAGGTTAAAGGTAAGGAAAATAATATGGAAATTGTGGCGGAAAAACCAAGAAGAGGGAGCATCATGCATGTAACTGAAAACATGGCCAAGTTTGGTCACAACAACCCCACGCAACAACCAACAAGCTCCAAATATAATAAACACCTTTTTCAAGCAATTCAAAAATAACCCTTTCTATTTCACTTTATTCACAACTCTTTTTTCATCTTTTTTTTCATTTCTTTTTTCCATTTCTTATACTATATTCTTATTTTTTTTTTTAAAAAACTTTCAATTCAATTTCCAAGTCACTAAACATATTTTTCCTTCCATCTAAACCACAAATAGGATACTTCAATTTAAGTCAAACCGAACCAAAAATAATACTCGCTCCCCCAAAGTAGACTTGGGACAAGAATCAAATGAGGCAAAGGTGATCTTGTAATGTAGGTATCAATCAAACACAGTTAGAAAGGTGGCTCAACGGGGCTAGAGAACAGATAATAAGAAAACAAGAATAACTAATCTAAAGCTAAGATCATGAAATAAAAAACCTCAACCATATCAAAATGTTTGTACTATCAAATATCAAAGTGTACCAAATCAAAGTCAAAATCAATGCAACAACTGAGGAACTAATCACACATGAAAGAACATAATTGACACATATATGTTAGTTTATAGGCACAAAAGCTCACTTAGGTTAAGGTATTTGCATAGTAAAGTTAAATCAAGCCAGAGAGAGATTAAAAAATCTTACCACAAGTGTACGCCGTGTCAACGTATGAGATGGGGTTATGTGTGAGTATGTGCGTGACGGCCTACAATATAGCTCACACATGTTAATATGTAAGCCGATATTTACTTACATACAAGACATGTAGCTTGGTAGTATGATTAGGACACTTGAAGTAAGAGGTTAGGGATTCAAGACCTTTTACGCAAAATTTTTGAGCCATGTCAAAGACAAAGTGTCGTCCCGTCACATAATAATAAATATAATTATAGATATGTCGATATGGATGAGGACCTCTTACAAAACTATTCATCAGCGTCTTGTGAGTAGCACAAGAAATTTGAAAGAAATTCTATGTCATGCATATATGACATGGTGCCATGTCAACTGCTGAAAAGAGGTGATATGTGGTGAGCTACAATACTTGCCCATAGGTTTTGATATATATTGGTAGACAAGATTTATTATGAAATGTAAACATATTACCACCACAAGATGACATTAGGACTTTGAGGCTAGTTACTAAACTAAAACTTAAAACTTCAGAGCGGAAAATAATTTTGGAGAACAAATCACAACAATATAAATTTCCCCTAGATAGGGTTTATGGACATAGACCCATTAAGAATTGATAGATTGTTTTTTGTGTATTTTGACATTTTAAGTAAAAAGTAGGGACTTAATTAATGTTTTACGCCTTCATATAGAGGCATTGTTTGTACTTCCCCCCAAACTGCAAATATTGTATCTAAAAACAATTGGAAGTACCAGTTTAACACTGAAACATTGAATCGGGAACCTAATCCAAAAGTTTTTATTTTGTCCACTTTTCTCCCTCTTTAATTCATACATGTAATTTTTAACTAATCCACAGATCTACTCATATACGATCTTGTCGGAGGTCGACATGAACTTAACTGATCACCAGATTCGTTGTCTTTAATAAATTATCTAAGTACTACGTACTTTCCCAAAATGGGTTGAAATTGGTGAAGCATGCCACCAGCAGGTGGCTTAGTTCACGTCGCTAATCTTTAAATAGTATGTAGTACTACAAATTTGCACTAACCACATGCATTCACGTGTATTATGCAAGCCGGGATACAAACGGTAATCAAGACTATCATTATTAAATTCAGGAGTGAATTTCGACTCGCTTAGTTAGCTAAAGTCTTAAAAGATGGTACTCAAAAATTGGAATTGAATCCCGTCTACATCATTTACCCTTATGACTCTCTCTACAACAAATAGAAACTATTAAATTCAGGAGATTTTCTCTTTGAAAAATAGACATAAAGAATACTAGAAATAGAGTAAAACCCGTTTTATTTTTTCCTTTTTATAAATATAACCATATGAGGAGAGCTATTTCCTTTCTCAAAATTAAAAGAAATTTTGAACTAAAAGTTTATTACCACTTAATACCTTGTTCGACGGTTCTTCTAAAAATTTATGAAGAAATAGAAGTTTTTGTAATATGGAAAAGCATTACCATGAACGTTGACATATGGCTATGCATGGTTGGTCAGCTACTTAATTGTACCTAATGCTGATGGTTCATCATCACCACAATACACTTAATTAAAACTTTAAGGAAAAGTTAAGTGAAATGATCAATGTTTTAAATAAATAACTTCTCGGTTTCTATGCATGCTCGATCATGTGTTTTTTCGGAATACTAAATTGTATCCCAACTTTTAAATGTTTTAACTTCTCAGTAGTACCCATGATTTTTAAAATATATTTAATACCCTTGTCATACTAACCTATTATATATTAGTATATCCATTATATATGCCACAATTATGTTATAAACTATTACTAGTTAATTTAAGTGCAATATAATAAAGGAAAATTTTGATTTTAATAATAATCCAACCTTTGACCGATCTTCTTAAAACAATCCATCTTTTGGTTATTTTTGAATAATCCAACATTTTGGAGGTCTTCTCATAATGGTCTTAGGTGACTTATGACCTGAACTTCAGGTAAACTTTTTTCCTCCTCCTACTTGTTTCTCTCTCCTCCTCCTCCTTCCCCAACCCCTCCTCCCCAATGCCCGCTCAGCCACCAGCACCTTACCACCTCGGCCACCATGCACCCTCCTCTTCGAAACAGGCTCCCGGCCACCATCCCAACCCCTCATCATCCATCATGAAATCAGCCCCCACCTCCAGAAATTAGCTCCCACCTTGAAAACAACCCCCCGCAAACCACAACTTCGCTTGTGGTTGGATTGGAAGCCGACAATAGGAGGCTTGCCGTGGTGAGAAACGGAAGAATAGGGGACTAGCCCTATTGGACAGATGATGGCGTCAATGGTGGCTATGAGGGTAGCAGATCAGGGTCATTTGAAACGAGAACCCTAGATACCTCGAACTTGCCCACAATGGCACAACGTGATAAGGAAAATGAATCCCAATATCATCTTTTTTTTGGATAATTTACTAGGTATCTCTGTGATTTTGAAAATTTCATAGGGCGTTTTTTACAATTTTTTAATGCACAAGATATCCTTATAGTATAATCCAAATTCCAAATTAAGACAAACACTAACAATGTTAAATAACCATCCAAATGTTTAGATTATTTTATGGTTTCGCACCAACTGGAGAAGGAAGTTTCGAAAAATCCATTCATCTACCCTCTTTTCTTCCTTATTCTCGATGTTCCCTCTTAGGCTCCGTTTGGCAGGGCGTAAAACATTTTTCTGGAAAACTGTTTTCCTCTATAATCAATTTTACATTGTTTGATTTGCAAAAGAGTGTAAAACCATTTTGCCTAAGAGTAAAATTTATCTCCCAATGATGGAAAACCATTTTCCATTCAAAAAGAAGGGACATTATTTTCCCTCCTTTTCCTTATCTCTCTTAGACACTAATCTCACTACCTCCTTACTCTGTCTTTCATTTTCCTTTCGTTTCATAATTTTTTTTAGGATTTTTTGACTTTTACCACCTTATATGTTCAACTTTTTCAAAACAACCACCTTATATATATGTTAAAAGTTTTAAATAACCACCTTATATCACCAAAATGTTTTTAAACTCCTACCACTTAACAGATTCTGTGAAGAGGAACGTTAGTGGGGCCCAGTTAGTTTAATGCAGTTAACCCTTACCCTAAAATTACAAATTTCCCCCCTTTGAACCATTGTTGCCTCATTTCTTCATCTCTTTCACTGTCACTGTTATTTTCTCCAATCTCCATTCAATTACCCTTGGCAAAAGGAACCTGTAATCAATTGTTTGTTGTCATCATCTTCCAGCATTGCACTTGTTGGTGAGTTTACTCAGTTGAAGGTGGTCCCAAAGAATCTTACTGTTGACTGAGTTGAAGGGACCAAAGCTGCGTGAAAAGCAACGAAAAGTTGCCCTAGTTAAGGTAAACTTCCCTCTTTCTTCTTACTTTTACAAGTTTTACAAGTTACTGTAATGGTTAGGAGTAATTGCTTTGAAATTAGAACCCTAATTTTTTATTGATGTTTTTTGCTTGCAATTGAAAAAAATAACAATTCTTTATTTGCAATTGAAAGCCCTAATTTTGTGAGCCTGATTGAAAATTGTTTACTTGTTTACTGAATTCAGCATGGTAATTGAAGAACATAACACATCCATTATTAGATTTTACATTGGAGGTAAGTTTGTTGAAACTAAGAAAAAGGGGAAAATTAATGTTGCATATAAGGGTGGGTGGATCAGTACAAAATGTCATGTTCCTATTAATGAAATAGACCAGCAAATGCTTATTGGATATGTTAACAATAGCTACCAATGCAATGGGAGCCATGTCCTGATGTGATTAGGTTTTGGTATAAGGAGGGAGGTCACTCCATTGATGGTAGGAAGATTGAAATAGTTAATCAGGAAGGGGTGCAGAAATGGTTTAAAACAATAGACAAATTTGGTTATGTTGACATCTTTACTTCAGGTGAATTTATCCAAACTCAACCCAAAACCAAGCCCAAGACTGAGCCCAAAGCCAAGCCCAAGACTAAGCCTAAAACCAAGCCCAAGATTGTATCCCTACACAGCCCAAAAGAAGGTCCCCTGACCCAACAAAGCCAGACCTCTTTTAATCACAGTAGAGTTAAATTTGAACTAAGGAGAAGCCCAAGGTTCATATCACCAAAGAGCAGAGAGAATGAAGACCTAGACTGTGATGATGATGAAGATGTTGTGCTTATACCTAAACCTATCTTTTCAACACCTAGGAGAAAACATGTTGTTGTGAAGGGTAAGGGAAAAGTGATAGGTAAGAGTGAGGAGGTTCAGCAAAGAGTAGAGAGAGGGCAGGTGAAAGGGCAGGTGAAAAGGAAGGTGAAGAAAGAAGCAAAAGGATCAGGGAAGGGAAAGAGGAAAAGAGCTAAGAAGGCTTTGTTTCCTATTGAGAGTAGTGGTTCCTCAAGTTCTGAGTTCAGTGACCTTGATATTGAGTGGAAGCCTGGAGAGGAAGAGACATCTCTTGATGATGATGATGGTGAGTTGTTTGTTCAAGTGTAGTCTGATGATCTCACAGCTCAAGTTTTAGGGAGTTTGGATGTGGTGAACAGGAGTTTCAACTCTGGTAAGACTGCTTTTGAGAGGGATGTTGAGGGAGCAGAGATAAGAATTCAGGAGGAAATATAAGGAGAGTCTGATGAGCTAAGAAGCTTGGCAGGATCTGATGAAGAGATAGATCCCTACCCTTTTTTTAATAGTGAGACAGATTTCAAGAAACCAGTTGTGCTTAGACTTGGGTTGAAATTTGCAAGTGTTGAGGTTGTTAGGAAGGCATTAAGGTTTCATGCTGTGGAGAACAAGTATGACTATTACTTTCTCCACAACTGTGCTGACAGAGTAACCACCTATTGCAAGTATAGGTGTGATTGTCCCTGGGACAAGAAGAAAAGTAAGAGAGTTAAATGCACTTGTGAAGAGACATCCAAGTGTGGGTTTAAGGTTCATGTGAAACAGATGAAAGGTGAAGAGAACTGGCAGATTAAAAGTCTTGTTTTGAAACACAATTGTATGGTTAGGAACACCAACTCAAGGATTAGTGCTGAGTATTTAGGGGAAAGGTACTTGGAGGAATGGAGAAGTGATCCAAGTTGGAAGTTAAAAGCATTTGCTAAGAAGGTGTTCCTTGACACAGGATTCCATGTGAGCTATGGCAAGTTGTGGCTTGCTAGGGCAAGGGCAAAGCTGATAATATATGGGGATGCATCTGAACAATATGCGAGAGTATGGGATTATGCAAAGGCAGTTTTGAAGCACAATCTAGGGAGCAGTGCTGTTGTAGCTGTTGAAGGAATTGAAAGACCTCCACCTTTATTTAGTAGAATGTACATATGCTTGGATGCTTGTAGGGAAGGGTTTAAGATGGGTTGTAGGCCAATTATTGGTGTTGATGGCTGCCACCTAAAAGGTGCTTATCCTGGCCAGTGCTTAGTGGTAGTTGGAAAAGATGGCAACAATAATATCTTTCCCTTTGCCTGGGCTACTATAGAGGTGGAGAACACTGAAACATGGAGTTGGTTCTTAACCTTGTTGATGAAAGATTTGGGTTCAGCAAATGGTGAAGGTTGGACCTTCATGTCAGACAGACAAAAGGTGAATACAAACTTATACTCACCCTTATTTTGTTTTCATATGCATTAATTGACAATGAATTACACTAACTTATATTCACTTCTTCTTACAGGGTCTGTTGGAAGCCTTCAGTGAAGTGACACCAAAGGCAACACTCAGATTCTATGTAAGGCACATCTGGGCAAACTTCAAACTCCAATTCACTGGCACTTTGTACAAGGAATTGTTTTGGGATGCTGCCATATCATCTACAAAGGTATATAACCCAACTTCACCTTCTTTTTAGCCATAGAAATCCAGTTTATTACATGTATTTTCCTATTGTACTTAGGCTGATTTTGATGGTTACATGGATGCTATTAAGTTTATAAGTGAGGATGCTCATGCATATCTTGAGAATATCTCATCTTCTCATTGGTCAAGGCATGCCTTCAAGGCTAATTGCAAGTTTAACATGTTGTTAAACAACACGTGTGAGACTTTCAATGCAGTCTTGAAGGATGCAAGGGATAAACCAATCCTCACTCAAATGGAGTGGATGAGGAGCTATATGATGAAAAGAAATTTTGAGAAATGGGAAGGAGTACAAAAGTATGATGGAAGATTCATGCCCTATGTTAAGGGTATATTTCAGAAGTTAGAGAAGCCATCTAGAGCAGCCATTATCAGTCCCTCAAGACTAGGGGTTTTTGAAGTTGATTTTAGGCGTGATCAATTTGTGGTGAACTTGATGGAAAAAAGTTGCACATGCTATCAGTGGGAATTGACTGGAATTCCATGTGTACATGCCTTTGCATGTATTCTACATAAGAGAGATAATGTGGAGAATTATGTACATGAGGTATACAGCAGGTAATTTCCTCAGTCTCTTGTATTAATTGTTCTCACCTTACATGAGACTATAAGTTAACTGACTTGCATATGTTGATCATGTTTCAGGGATAGTTACCTAAAGGCTTATGCACCAGTTATTATGCCAATGCATGGTCCTAAGCATTGGGAGAAGGTGAACCTACCACAACCTCTTCCACCAGCTTACAGAAAAATGCCAGGGAGGCCATCTTTCAAGAAAATGAAGAAGGAAAAAGGTGAGGGAACAACACACCAAGTTAAAAAGGTGAAGAGGGAAAACAGGTGTGGAAACTGTGGCAAGCTTGGCCACAATAAAAGGAGTTGCAAGGGCAAGGGGGAAACAAATGAACAAGTGTCAGTTAAACAAGTGCCAACTAAAAAAAGGTGGGAGGCCACCTAGCAATTCACAGTGGGTTGTTGCACAAAGGAAAAACAAGGCTTGTAGAATTGCTGATACCCAACCACACCAGGAAGCATCCTCAAGCAACCCACCTCAATCCCAACTAACACAGCAACAAGCACCAATCTACAGCAAGAAGAAAGCAACTGCCACCAAAGCCCAGCAAAAACCATCATCATCCACTCAACCTGTCAGCACCACTACTGCTAGCAATACAACAGTGAGAGTTCCTGTAAGAGAGAAACTGCAAACTAGGTCAATGACCAAAAAGATTTGAAGTCTTTCAGTAGAACAATATGTCTTCAACTCCTGTTTTAGTTGAACAATATGGTTTGTCTTATAATATTATGCCAACTGATGGCTTGAACCTTGTTTAATATGGGTGTATTTCTCCCCAAACCCCCCCCCCCTCTTTGGAACAATTGGCTTGCAGTCCTGTTTTATAGACAAAGCTTTCCTGTTTTTGCAGAAGTTGTAATTATTTAAAACATTCACTTCAAAGTGTATATAAATGCAGATTTAAGGCTCAAATTGATGCAGTAAAGTTACTGATCATCTTCATTCATAACATTCAAACAGGTTCCACACACAATTTACAAAATTCACCCATTAAAACCTACAACCCACAACCTATAACCACATACACCTCTCCCCTCATTTAACTAAACAAAGTTAAAAGCACAACAACATTGATTAAGACAATATATATTAATCCTACAAGCAGATACTTTGGACTACCCTTGACCCCCTTTTTGTTTCCTTCCTTCATGAGCTACTTCATCTCTGCCCTCATTGCCTTGCATTTGACCTTCAAGGTATCATTTTCAGTTAATAAGCATCTTCTTTGGCCACACAAGTCATTCACCTCATTCCTAAGCATGGCAACATCATTTTGAAGAAGCTTTTTGTCAAGCAACAGTTGGTTAGTGACATCCCTCTGCCAATCCTCAATATTCTTTATCCACCCATCTGAAGAACTTGCAGCCTAGTTTGTTAGGATTGCCATGTTCATAGAATTTGCATCCCCAAAACCTTCTTCCTGGGTTGTCAGTTGTCCATGCCTTCAATTTCGCAGCTGGAACACCACAATCACACCTAACAACTTCTTCTTCTATGGATTTTGGTTTTGAAGATGACATTTAACCTAATCAATCAAATAATTGAAGTAAATAAATTAATTTGTGTTCATGACTTAGCAATTATCGCAAAAAACAACCTTTTCGCAACATTTGAGAAACCCTAATTGACGAAATTAGGTTACATACCTTCACTGGCAGCGAAATTATCCCCAAATTTTGTTCTTGCTGATTCGACCAAACTTGTGCTGATATAACCCTAACCCAATTTCAGGAAAAATTTGGTGTTTTTCAGTGGATTTGAGGTTTTGGGATGTTTCAATTGCATCCTTTATAATACAAGAGGGAATAGGATGACATTTAGGAGGGAAAACGAATTGGCATTAAACTAACTGGGCCCCACTAACGTTCCTCTTCACAGAATCTGTTAAGTGGTATGAGTTTAAAAACATTTTGGTGATATAAGGTGGTTATTTAAAAACTTTTAACATATAAGGTGGTTGTTTTGAAAAAGTTGAACATATAAGGTGGTAAAAGTCAAAAAATCCTTTTTTTTACATGGAACCAAACAACGAAAAACTAATTTTGGAATTATGTTTCTATTGTAAATTGTTTTCCATGAAAATTATTTTACACTGAAAATGTTTTACACCCAACCAAATGGAGCTTTAGCCTGACTACAAAGCCTCCAAAAACATTCTTGTGCGTATATATGCTCAGCATCATTAATGAAGGTAGATTTTCTCATATGTTATATTTTTATTTCGTTGAAAATTGGAATCAATAACTGACAATTGAAGGCTTTGTGTCTCGTATGGTACCAGATGAGTGGTTATCTATACAAATATATTAAAAGGCGTTCTTATCAAAGGAACGGTGTCACGTGGCACTCTTTTCAAGCTTCTAATCCACATGTTTATCTCATTTAAAAATATTAACAATGTGTAGTTACTAGGATTCGAACACATGACCTTTAATATGAAATGTGAGCTAATCCACAACAATTTCAATGTTTAATGTTTCAAAGTAGAATATATAATAAAGTCTTATAATTATATGTAATTATAAAGATATAGCTTATTAATCTCTAACAATTCTCTTATCCTAATTCCACTGAAATTATTATTTTTATCCTCAATTCCATAGAAGTTCTTTTAAAACAAATTATCATGCCGTAACATCCATTTTTCAATTTCACACTAGACATTACGAAAAGCTAATAATATAATTAATTATGAAAGTTATGAATAATATTATACTCCCTCCGTCCCAGAAAGATCTGAACACTTGTTGGGACACGTAGTTTAAGGTGATAAGTTGTGGTGTGGTTATCAAATGTTATTTTATTTAAAAAGTAGATGTGATAGGAGTTGGTGGGGTATTTTTTATTAGAGGAGAGAGAAAGTTGGGTAACTTTTTATTGATAAAAGGTAGAGTGTGGGCCAAAGATGTGTAAAAGAAATAATATATTAATGGTGGGACCATGCCAATAATGGAAGTGTTCAAACTAATTTGGGACAAACAAAAAGGAAAGTGTTAAGCCTATTCTGGGACGGAGGTAGTATTTGATAATTGTAATTGACCCGGGGCGTTGCTCGTGCCAAAATACTAGTTTTACTCATCAATCTAAGCCATTTGAAATCAATTGTTATGCATTTCAGCAAAAATCTTTGGAAATAAGACCTTTTTGTGTGTCGATAATTTCCAATCTACCTATACCAACCTTGTATAAGGCTATGTTTAGTTCACTTTATTTTTACTAATCTGATCTGAACTTATTTTTTCTGATATGATCCGAACTTATCTGAACTGAACTTATCTTCTATAAAAAATATTATTAATAATATTATTATTACTTTTTATTTAATTACTAGTACTGTTTAGGTTAAAAAACATATTGTTTATGGTAAATAGAACATATTGTTCATGTCTAAGGTCCGTTTATAATAAGAATTTAGGTAGTAATGAAAGGACAATAATGATAATGAAAAAAAGAATATATATTGAAAGAGCATACAAAATCTATATAAAGAACATATTCTAAAAATAAAAGATGTATGTTATTTTCATATTGATGATATGTTTAGATTTAACTAACAACATGTCTTTTGTTATATCAATCAATTGTTCTTATTTCATTATAAATAAACTTATAAATATATATAATCATATGATCTTGAACAAAATTGTTATATATTCTTCTCATACCGTTGTCCTGTTCTATATAAACTTTTTTTTTTAAAGATAAGTTGAAATCTCGTGTAGGAGAAATTTGAAGGTGATGCCAACACCATTAGGTTATCCATTGCTACTCATGTTTTATATAAACTAGTAACATATACTTTATATTATTCTGCCAAAATTGTTTAAAAAAAAAAACATCATATATTATTGTCATGTGTTTTTGCATGTACAACATCAAAAAGAACATCGCATATCAAAATTATTAATTAGAACAAATATAAAAAAGAACACGTGCAAATGCCAAAATAATACTACCTCCGTCCCAGAATAGTCTGAACACTTTCCTTTTATGTTTGTCCCAAATTAGTTTGAACACTTCCATTCTTGGCATGGTCCCACCATTAATATATTATTTCTTTTACACATCTTTGGCCCACACTCTACCTTTTATCAATAAAAAGTTACCCAACTTTCTCTCTCCTCCAATAAAAAATATCCCACCAACTCCTATCACATCTACTTTTTAAATAAAATAACATTTGATAACCACACCACAACTTATCACCTTAAACTACGTGTCCCAACAAGTGTTCAGATCTTTCTGGGACGGAGGGAGTATTGTTCTTCTTGAACACAAATAGCTTGAAATAGTGATATCAATGACATTTATAATAATAGCAACGACATTAATAATAATTACCAATATTATTAATTAATAAGTACAACAACGACAATAATAATAGTCCTTTTGAACAAATGTACTACTAAATATTACTCCCTCCATTCTCTTTTGTTGTTCCTATATGAAATCGGGGAAGAAACCAATGCAACTCAAAAAATGGGCAAGATTCCACAATTTTAAATAAAATTAAATTAACTAAAAATAAAGATTCTAGCCCTTTTGAGTTATTCAAAGTTAGACAACCAATGATACAAAAAGTTTGAGGGGTAAAAGAGTAAAGTAACTACAAAATAAAGTGAACACATTTATTGCTCTTTGAGTTACTCTATGTTAGACAACCAATTAGACACAAGTTTGAGGGGTAAAAAGATAAAAAAGACTACTCAATAGTGTGAACACATTTATGACAACTTAAAACTAATGGAAAATTTAATTATAAATTATATTATTTATGGAAAGATTCAAAATAGGAACAACTTATTGAAATTTCCCAATGGGGAATACATGAATAACAAAAGAAAACGGAGGGAGTATAATTTATAAGGCAAAAGCTAACGGACGCCCCGGGGGCGCTAGATAAGAAATATATTGTTCTACCTAATTACTCATATTTATATAAAATAATATAATAATGTATAATTCCAATGCAATGCATTTAAATGTTTTGTATTGAAATTAAATGTTTTTCCCTTTCCTATTGAAAAACATTAAATGCTTTGCATTAGAATTATATATTATTCTATTATTTTGTATAAATATGAGTAATTAAATAGAACAATATATTTCTTATTTAGCGCCCCGGGGCGTCCGTTAGCGAGATCGAATTTATAAATTAAATTTCCATTAGTTTTAAGTTGTCTTTACCCCTCAAACTTTTGTCTAATTGGTTGTCTAACATATAGTAACTCAGAGAGCAATAAATGTGTTCACATTAGTTTGTAGTTACTTTACTCTTTTACCCCTCAAATTTTTTGTATCATTGGTTGTCTAACATAGAATAACTCAAAAGGGTTAGAATCTTTATTTTTAGTTAATTTAATTTTATTTAAAATAGTGGAATCTTGCCCATTTTTTAAGTTGCATTGGTTTCTTCCCCGATTCCATATAGGAACAACAAAAGAGAACGGGGGGAGTATTATTTATGGAAAGATTCAAAATAGGAACAACTTATTGAAATTTTCCAATAGGAAATACAGGAATAACAAAAGAAAACGGAGTGAGTATTTGAAAATCCTGAAATGCCTATATGTTCCAAGACCCGGCCTTCATCACGTTGGAACTTCCATTCGAGCCATTGAAATTCACAATGAATAGATCCACCGACTATAGATTCTCATATATCTAATCAAACTGAAAAAAAACACTATTCCTGCTACTCGAACTATCAATGTACTTTCACACCTCCTAACTAGGGATGCAGGCGGGGCGGGTCAAACAGGAGACCCGCCCAGTGGGGCAGGGATGGTTCCCGATTTGGTGGGTGGTGGGGCAGGGATGGGGATAAAAACCATACCCGCCTTGGGGATGGGGACGGGGATAGATTTTAAGTTATACCAACCCCATCCCCGCCCCACCCGCCCCGCCCCACCAATATCCACCCCGCCCCGCCAATACCCGCCCCACCTGCCCCATCTTTAAATAAGTTTGAGTTAAAATTCAAAAATATCAAAAAGCCAATGGGCTTTTACATTATATTTGGGTCGTTTCATTATTTATGTATTTTTAGGCCTTTTATATTTATCAATGTCAAAAATATTGTACATGTTTCTTTCCTTTCAAGGTGGGTCTGAGGTGGGGATTTGGAGGGAGGTGGGGCGGGGAAAATGGGGATTAGACGGGTATGGATACCTACGCGGGTGGTGAGACGGGGATGGTTTTATGTTCATACCCGCCGGGGCGGGGATGGGGATAGTCTTTGTACCCACCATGGGGATGGGGATTATATTTATAGGTGGAGATGGAGATGGGAAGAACAAAATCCGCCCCTCATCGCCCCAATTGCATCCCTACTCCTAACACTCGTAAAATAACTTAAAACTTTAATGGGTTAAGTAGATATCATTTGGCTGTAGCTAGCACACTAATTCGCAATAATTAGGAAAAATCTATATTTGTTCTCGAACTCAAAACCTAGGGCACGCCTCTCTACTCCTAGCAAAAGCTATCACCCTTTTAAATGGTCTTCTATTAGCCATTGAAAATGTCGTGATCCAACTAAACCTGAAGGTGATAGCCTTAACCAAGGTTAATATATCGCAAGAAAAGAATCAATGTTCATGGAAGCTTTTTCTCATTTTTTTAAGACTTAACAAGATTCACATGCATCACATATCACTTCCAGATATAACTACTGGAAACTGGAAAGCTAAGTATGTAACTAATTATCTAGCAGCTTTGGGACACTCTGCTACAGAATCTTGTCACACTGACCCCTCTTTAGATTTAAATTTCTTACTTAGCGTTGATGGTTTTTTGGTAATATCTAGTGGTAATAATTGTAACATCATGCGAACATATACCAAAAGTCTCATGCCGACACCAATAGTGAAACTTCATCCATAAACATGTGTTTTCCTTCATAAAGCTTTATTACCACTTCTAACGTGGTAATAAAATTTTTTTATAAAAAGACGTATTTAACAATTTTTTTTTTGACAGGAAAGAGATATTTAACATAAACAAGCATTAACATGAACACTAGCATGCAGCTGATTGATGTACACATGGTTAGTAAACCGTACCATTAACCTTGATGGTTCCGTTGCCAATTAGAACAATCATGGAATTAGCTAACTGTGGCCTAACCGTTAGCAAACCACACAAACACCCCTTGCTTCGACAAAATTTGCGCAAGAATTAACTTTCTTCCTGTCTTGTAGGAAGGGTTGACGAAGTGAATCTTCATGTGCAAGAAGCTAAATTACATCATTAAAAAGTGTTCGCTGCTACAGAGCTTATGCAGGCTGCTTTGAAGCACAATTGGACTAACAAGAGAATGAGATTACAAAAACTCTCCAGTTTCCTCAGGTTATCAGATCTCATAGATAGCCTGTCATTTACTGGTATCTTCCTGCAGGAGCAGGACTGAACAACTTTCAGAGTCTCAACATCAAAAATCAAACACCTGCCTCTTAATCCCTAGGATCTTAATGCTTCAAAACTGCAAAAGAATATGAGCAAGCAAAGAAGAGATAACTTGCAATTTCAATACCTCCACAAAAGACACAGAGACCATCAGTAGAAACGTTCAATTTGGAGTTTAGACTTGGCAACATACGAAGCATAGACCTCAGTAGAACGGAGTTGAGTTATATTCTTTCCCGTTACACTACAGAAAAAAAAAATATATGACATAAGTAGTCTGAACAATGAAATATGTGAATCCAAAAGGTGATGCAACCTCTAAAAATCTGCAAACCAATCATACATCACCATAATATGGAACATGTTAAGTGAAAATGACATATTCTGCAAAACCTGAATAACATTAAGGGGCATTCTCTTCATCTGAATTCTCGTGAACTTATCTTATCTGAATTTATTGGAACTTATTGAAGTTAATTTTATAAGTTGTTAAATTAATCGAAATTTATCAGAACTAAACTGAGCTTATCTGAAATTATTAGAACTTAAACTTCTTTCTTAAAGTTAAAGAGAATGCACCCTAAGATTGTGGCATATACAGGGCAAAACTAACAAACATATCCTAAAAATGAAGCATATCCTTGCCAAAAACAGACATATCCTACAAAAACTAACTTACTAGAAACTTACATAAATAAACTAAATCATGGCATAAACAATCCTAATTAACCGTGAAAAGACAACTTATCCAAAAACTATATCTGATCAAAAAGTGACTTGCATTCCCTAAAAGATGACATATATCAACCAAATATGATCTAAAGACTGATATACAAAAACCTTAAGCTGAAAACAGAGGAAACTATGAAACCAAAGAGGCAATTACAAAGACTGAAAAACATTTTATACCACTGGAAATAAACATTAACACCGAAATGACAGCAAGTAACGGAAACTAAGACATATACTCTTTCAAATGAAAAAAACAATTGAAAATCTAACAAGCACTTGTAATTTCAAAAAGAATACAACTATCAAATGATGAGAAGATGACAAACATAACAACAAAATGACAAAACCTAGCCAAAACATGATTATTTATCGGGATTCAGGGGAATCAGGCAATTATGACAAAATAAATAAAGTATAATACAAAATTAAGCAGAATATTGAAAAATACCTAGAAACATTTGACTTAGTCAAAAGATATGATATCTTCTCCTTCATTTTCTAAAGATGATGATCCTTTCTTTTTCCCCCAAAGAACATTAGTCTTGACCCGTGCTTTGTGTTTAGTCCAAATGCCTAACAAAACCAAACAAAATTATCGAATTGTTTGAACTTGTATCGGATTTGGTTCGCATTGAGATTCAATTCAAGGTGTTTGAAATCAAATCATAGGACTAAAACAAAAATCTTCTTACTTGTTAAATGCAATCCACGGACTGGATGGTCCAAATACCATTTATATCGTGAACTACTTAACATATAATCCCTTAGTATAAAGCAGCCACAATTTATTAACTTACACCAAGTCACCCTTTCCGTCTCACTCATAGTTCGAAAATGCGGTTTCGGTTACGATCGCAGTAACGGCCACGGTGATGAGGAAACGGGGATGATACGGTTGTTGTACCGCCAAATATCGGCTCAATGAGATATCCCTTGAACCCACCTAAAACGCATTTTTTACACCCTTACGATGCGGGTAGTATCGGGTCGGTAGATTTGAAAACCTTTACTACACGGGTGATATGATACGATGCGGCCTTATTTTGACACCATGGTCTCACTTCCCTTTACTTTTAGGAAAAATTGATATTGTCGGTCCCACCTATAGCTGATTTGCTTTAAAAGGTCTCAACTTTTGATTATATATAGTGGTTCCAACTTTTAGGGGTCTCTTTCTAAAACGGTCATTTAGCTTAAGAGCATTTATTAAGCTTCTAAATACATTAATTGAGACACATGACACTCATTCGATAGTTATTCTTTTTAATTAAAGTCAACAGAAGAATCTAATGTGTCATAATTAACCATATCAATCTTTCTACATGTTAATTAAGTTGGAGGACCATTTGGGGAAAGCCCCCTAAAGTTAGGACGCTTGGGACCTTTTAAAGTGAGCCGGCCATAGTTGAGACTGGTCATGTCAATTTTTCCTTGCTCTCAATCTCTCAACCTAACTTTCTCATTCTTTATTTCCCTCTCTTACTTTGCTCTCTCATATTTACATATGCCTCGTAAATCCTAGCAATAAACCAGTCAACATGAGAAATTTTTCACAAAACACTGGGTCTAGAAAGTTGGTGTGGGTCCAAATTATAAATAAAATTTACAACAGGTCTGGACATAATCTAGATTCGGTTCGCATGTGGACTCAAAAACTAAAAAACCAAATCAATTTCATTAGCCTTAGGACTTTACGTAAGGGTAAACAGAACAATCCACTAACACCCCTATCTTTCAAAGGAAGAGAGAATCAACAGCAGAAACAAAAATCAGAAGCTTGAGGCACTAAGATAAACGCCTACATGGAATCAGCTAAGCAGTTCCTAGACAATCCAAGAATCATGCGCTCCCTAAGCTCTAGGCAGAATTCATGCTGAGTTATTATTTGCCGATTGAGATTGGAACAGAAGTATATACACACTAATCCCACACACCTGTTCTATTAAGATAAAAGGGACCCGAAATGGACCAGCTACACATATCCCAGAGACAGCAAACATTATCAAGGATCATGTCCCCGATAAGTTCTAGGTAACCCCTCTAGGCAGGATTCATGCTGGGTTGTCTTTGGTAATTGCTTAGCATTTTTTGTAGTAATATTTTTCGCACTCAAGAGAGGCACCCAGCAAGGAACATAATCAATGTATTTTCCGACACCCTACCATAAAAAGCACATCAATCACTGAACCATCAACAAGGATGAAAAAGAAAGGTTGGCAGCATCAGCTACCTTGGATAGATACAAGTTTGGTGAAAGCTTCAGCCTTTGGCGTTCCTGAGGCTTGAATCAGTCAGATCACTGACCTTTCCCAATATCAAAGAAAAGAGCACATGCATCTGCAAAGCTCTTAGTCTGAACTGCTTCCCTTAAAAATGGCCTTCAGTGCTGTCCCTTGCGTTATCCAGGCAGTCAACTCGGGTTGAGGTTCAAATGGCTGAAGAGGAAGCAATCCCTTATCTTTGTCCTGGAAGCCATAGACAAAGGGGAGCCTGATTGAGACAAAACTCTCTGGAGGCAAAATAACTTGACATCCAAGGCTGAATTGCAGCTGCTGTTCATGGCTTGAAAAATCCTCACATTGATGGGATCCCTGCACAGAAGCAAGGAAAACAACTGGAATCAAATTTCTAGTGATAGCATACACGCAGAAGCAAGATTAATGCTTCTCAAAATTAACGATCCCACGGTCAAGTTTCAAGCACACATAGGCCAAAACAGCAACTTTTAGTGCAGCAAAGATAAGTTCCAAGCAAGAAAAAAAGGATAAACTGTTAATGGCTGAGAAAGAGAAAGTTCCAATCACTTAATTGTAAGAGGTAAACACAGCAAACAGGACACAAATCCACAGCTCTGCTTCTTTCACTACATAATACGATGATAATTGCGAAACCTCTAACCCGCTGTATAGACGACACGTAAAACTAAGTAAATCATAAATTGTAAATAACATTCTGTTAGTATGTTTATATCACTCTAAAACACTCAGGCTTGGCTACTAGATACTGAAACAAAAAGATTCTAAAATAGTCTTTATCAATCTCTCACTACTAAAAGTTGGATCTCATAACAATCACTAGAACATGAACACCTTGTCTCTCACCTTTCAACTCAGCTATAAAAGGATTTCTTTTCTTCGGTAAAGATAAATAAGCAAATTGTAACAATGTGAGAGGACAAGAAGTCCTCCAATAAAAAACGATAAAAGAAAGAGAACATCAATGACGTGGTGCATCTGACACAGATATTATAAGAACCCCCTCAACGAAATCGACAGGTAAGTAAAAGGTATACCTCCAAATCCAGTTGCCAGAATATACATTAGATGAGCTGTTACATAACATAAAAGAGCTAACACATTGGTGTGACTGCAGATGACGCAGCTCACAATTGTAAGAGTATAGAAGCAACAAGCGAATTAAACATCACACCTTCGTGAAAAATCAGGGACATAAACTGTAACAGGAAGCTCTACTTTGCAAATTCAGTAGTATAGGTCAAACATACAAATGGTTGCAGTGTTACATGGAGCGATCTGGTAAAGTAAAATTTAGTCCAAAGAGCCATACAAACCGGATAAAAAGACAAGAGACTTCTCCAAAGCTTGAAGCACAAACAATAAGAAATAACAGTTGAAGAGGAATTAAAGAGCTCTAGAATATTTGATTTGACGGATCATCGAAAAGAAGCAAACGGAGCTTAAACATCATCCAGAAAGACAGTCCAGGCCCCCGTGTCTGCTGGTCAGAAAGCCACTTCCATTCCAAGATGAAGCAGAGACATGAGCTCGGAAAATGATGCATAACAGGTAGTCACCTCCAGCCTCCACAAGTAATGCACAACCCACCAATGCACATAGCCTATAGCTTCCACCATGAGGAGTTATCACTTTATATTCCATCATGAAGTGTTAGCAATGGAAAGGACGGACCTTTTGCTTGCCCAAGAAATGCAGAAGATGGACAAACCAGTCCATAACTACTTTTAGCCATTTGATAGAATATCATAGAACAGTAAGAATATAGCCTTCCCCCCAAAAAAAAATTAAATAAAAGGAAAGGAAAATTTGACACCAACAATCCCAACTATCCTCTATCTTCTTTAAATAATCCGAACTATTGTATTAGCTGGAAACAGTAGCAGCATTCGGGAAGTTTTCTTGAATTCGTCCTTCGAAGGAAAAAAATTAAGCAAATCAATAAATATATAATTGGTTTTACAGACTCCCCCCCTATCACTTCATTTTGTTAAAAATACCCCCCTCCCTCACAGCACGCTCAGCTTCCCCAGCCCATTTCGGAGCACGGATCACATAGTCAATATTCGAAACTGGCATGATGGGACATCCGTATACAATTTATTTTGGTTATTACTGTTTGGTACTGGTCTAAGTGCTAGAACAAGGCATAAGAAAACAATTTATTTACTGACAGATTAACAAATTCAGTACGGTCGGTACATAGATGGAACCCATAAGGTAGGTGGGGATGTAAAGATAAGAGGTTTATATTTCTTCCAAAAGACCCAAAATTATGGATGATACTTAGGATATCCAAAATTCAAAATTTAACATCCCTATTTGTATTCCATTGTTCAACATTTCAAATCGAGAATTTATCCAGAATGGATTCAAATCAAATATCAAAAACAATGGATCAGATAAAAATCAGATTTTCAGATTTTATAGGTTTTTTGCTCAACCTTAGCCATACCCAAACCTTGCCAACCACCGTCCATCAAAACCAGTCTTCCACCAAATCCCTCCTTTCCTTGTGAAGCTTCTACTATTTCCTTAGAGCACCACCAACAAAACACCCCCTACACCAAGAGCTCCACCATCACCAATGTCCATGTTATATATCCTAAACCTCCTATACGTTTTACGTATGTGAGGCACAACAATCAAAAGGACACTTTGGGTAGGACATATTGTGTTCATTAGAAAGGCTAATGATGTAATTAGTCATAAGAGGGAAAATGGATCTAGAGAATTGTAATAGTAGGGGGATGAGGGAAGAGAAAGGTATTCATTTAAAAAGTGTGTACTTGTTTCTTCTTTATATTGAGTGAGACTTAGTTCTCGAAAGCTGTGGAGTTGCCACTAGCCAAAAGCATTAATACTGAAAGTTCAATACAATCTTCCACCATCTTTATCATCTTCTTCTCTTTTTGTCTTTCCTCCTCTCAATCTTTCTTCTCATTCTACGATCTTTGATGTCCATTCATCATAGTTCACCAAATTCAATCTCCACCATCACCAAGCCACCGCCAAAGCCACCTCCTCTACGAATTCGAGACAAAAATAAAAACAAAAAAGGGAAAAAGGGGAAAGTTTCCTTGTGAGTTGTTTGAAGCTTAGTCTTAAAGAGCACACCTATGCGGTTTCGGTCATGGTCGCGGTAACGGTCACTGTGATGCGGGAACGGGAATAATGCGGTTGTCATACCGCTAAATATCGGCTAAAACCATGAGATATCCCTATAACCTGCCTAAATGTGGTTTTTTTACACCTTTACAATGCGGGTAATATCGGTTCAGTAGTTTTGAAAACCTTTACAACACGGACGATACGATACGATGCGACCTTTTAGTGACACCATGGCCCCCCTTCCCCTTCCTTTTCCTCCCCCACCCCACTACCAACAGCCTCCCTCCAGCATCCATCCTGAGTCCTGCCCTTCCTCCCCTAACCCCAAATTCAACCCCACCCACTGCCACTAGCTCCCCTCCCCTTCCTCTTCCTTCCCCACCCCCAAAATCACAGCCCGAGCCCCCGAAAAAACCAACCCTACCATCGTTCTGTCATCGGACTAGCGTCAAGACCCATACACGTGTAATTTTCCGACGAACCCCAAAGTCGAAGAGGAAAGGTTCTAGTGGGGTGGGTTATTTCGAGGTTTGGAGGAGGAAGGGGAGGGTGGCAGTGGGGTGGGGGGTTTTTTTCGAGGGTGGGGGAGGAAGGGGAGGGGTGGCAGTGGGTGGGGGGTTTTTTCAGGGATGGGGGAGGAAGGGGAGGAGTGGCAATGGTGTGGGTTTTTTTTTTTAAGGGATGGGGGAGGAAGAGGAGGGGTGGCAGTGGGTGAGGATTTTTTTTAGGGGGGTGGGGGAGGCAAGACTCAGGAGAGGGGTGGCAGTAGGCTGGGGGAGGAAGAGGTAAGGATGGGGTGACAAGAAATGCGAAATAATAGAATTAAGTAAATGGCCATTCGGAGTACGACAATTGGCATTTTTAACCTGCTAAACCAGTTCGTTCAGATCACTGTGAATTTTTGAAAGACCTCACCTTTAGTTGGGATTCTTCTAAGTTAACCCATAGTTGAGATTATTTTTGGCAAAAGGCCATAGTTGGGATTATTCTAACCAATATTTCATATATTACAAAGCAAAAGATCTGAAGAAGATAATACACCAACAGATTTTTACTCCTTCCCTAGTTCATCAAACTTAGAGCTGGGCATGGGCCGGGCTAGCACGCGCCCGGCCCGGCCCGACACGGTTTGGGCCCGGTCCGACACGAGCCCGCTCAAGGCCCGGCCCGGCCCGTTGTCCACTACGTGGGCCGTGGGCCTGCCACGGTCAAGAAATTTTATTTTCGGCCCATCCCGGCACGAGCCCCCTATATGGCCCGTGGGCCGAATGCCCCTTTTCTTTGTTTTTTAGTCTAAAATTGCCAAAAAACCAAAAAAAAAAAACATAAAATACAGGTCAGGCCCGCGGGAGGCACGAGCCCGGCCCGTGAGCCTGGGCCGGGCCGTGGACATAATCTGAAAATTTCAGGCCCGGCACGGCACGACCCGCCGATGCCCAAAGCCAGCGGGCCAGGCCCGTGAACAGGCCCGGCCTGGCCCATGCCCATGCCCAGGTGGCCAGGTCTAATCAAACTACAAAACTTTCTTAAAAAGAACGGTTTGGATTTAATGTAGACATGTAGTAGACATATGCATAAAAAAGCTTAATCAGACTAAACAGAAACAGAAAAATTACAATCATAATGCTTAAACCCTCACAATGAAGAAAACCACCTCCTCTAAGGCACCCAAAAAATCAGGCATTGCACTCCCACAGTCCAACTACCAGCAAAATTCCATAAACAGGCATACTCCCATCCAATTCTACCCTTGTCGGAATAATCCAGACCTTCAAATCCCAAATGAATAAATGAATAAGGGGCATAAAGCACTTGATAGTTATATCAAGATCAACCATCATCACGTGAATCATGGTCAAGCAATTTATAATAAAGACATTAAAATGGTCCCCTTCTTTACCCTAATTGTTTGGAAGCTAACTCTGATACTTGCTTCCCTAATTTTGACACTTGATCTTCTTAAACAAGAATCCAGTAAAAACTTCTGCCATAAGACATGGGGAAGATAAGCTGTATGCATCATTATTCCTCCAGAACATGGGTTTATTTTGTCTCTTCCTGTATTACGCTTCTCTATTGCCCAGTCTATACTCTATACACATCATCAGATCAAAAAAACCATCTATGAAGCAAAAGATACTAATGCTTAAACAATTTGAGGGAACCCCGTCTCCAACAAGAGAAGGGAACATTACCAGTTGTCTGATTGATACAAAAGCAGATGGTGAGCCACATCTTCAACCAATTAATCACCTAATTACCCCTCATTTTTGCAAGGATCATGAGCAACTAAAATAGAGCCAAGGTCCCATATACAGCTTGATGTTAATCAAGCTACAGAGGGGAAGTATACCAGGTTTTGAAAATTCTAACAATTTGAAAAATTAAAAACCCTCATAAACTTCTATGACAACACCCCTTGACTATTTTCCTCCGAAAATTTCCAAATAAAAACAATTTTAAATCATAGTATTTTCTAGAACCCAATGTGTAAATTTAAATTAAGGCCAAAGATCTCATAAAGCATAGCGCACAAAATAGTTCACGCAAGATATTGCTACGAGTTTAAAGACAATTATCAAGTATAAGAGGTACATCCTCTGTTCTTTGTATAAGCATAATAGCCATTTAAAAAGACCAATGCAACTCCTTAAAGGCCTTATAATATCAATGTAAGATTATAGGTGACATTACATCATCAATGGCATATTACATGTCAATTTACATTATCAGACATGCAATATTAACCCTAAAAAACAATATTCTTCATAAGTGGAAGATGTTAATTTTCAACTACATATCTCACACTCCACTTTGGTAAAAGTTAAAGGAAAATGTTGAGTGCATACCTCAAATTGTACAACAGGGTTGGTTGCTAGTACAACAGGAAATGGAGGTGTAACCTGCATCCAATAATAGCATACTTAGTTAAATTGCTCATATGTAGGCCTCCTTATCATGCAAGAGACCACTTCAAAAAAATTGACATAAATAATCCCAGCTTCATCACCCATTTTCCCAAAATAAACCCAATTAAATTTATCCACATTCTTACTTCTCCTATATACCATAGAGTCACACACCCAAAATGGATCAGCGAAAACAAAAACAAAATTAAGAATTTGATTATTTTGGAAAGGTCCCCGTAAACTTGAGATTACTCCTAAATAATCCAAAAACTAGGAACATTTTGAGAAGATGAGTAATAGTTGGGATTATAGATGGGTGAAAGTAGGGGTTATTCATGTCTCATTTTCCATTTCAAAATTACGGTAAGCGCATTCAACTAAAAAAAAGCAGTGCTCATGTAATGCAATTAATATCTTCTACCACAGCGGTCTGTGTATCTAACTATCAATACAATAGAATATCTAATAGTAAGGAGAGTGGTTAATAAGCTTTGCTTACCACAAAAATCCTCTGTAACTGAGATATTGTGCTGGCAAACTTCAAATTCTGAACATCCATATTCTTTGATGCTCCGCAATGTGGGCAATTCATGTACAGTGGTAAATTTCTGTTAAGCAATGAAAAGGCAGGCCCGTTATTCTCCACATTCAGAGAACGGTGACCCTGTTGAGAATCTGTGCTAGAATTAGGTAGCATTGACGAATCACGAGGTGTCTGCTCCAGTGGCGTTGACAAAGATATGTCATCCACAACAATACCACTATCAACCACAGCTTTAGCTTCCACGCTGCTTAGCTTGTGCATTACTGCAGCATTACCATTTGGCAGTCGATGAGCTTTACCGTGAATATCAATCCTACTGAATTTCAAGGAACCCCTATGCTTACGGTTACCCATTTCCGCGGGACGTATAACCTGAGATTCTTCAGGCAAAGAGTATGGTTGCCCAAGTTGGTCCAGAAGCTCTGAAGACAATATAAATCGGTGGCCACGAGGACATTCATGCTCAAAACCAACATACACTACAAAGTGCCTGACAGATGGATCAAAACTAGTCTTCCCCCCATGGGTATTATTCATCTCAGAAGCATTTTTGCCATCATCAACATTCAATGGAACTACATTGCTACCTATATGCAAGAAGGGGTTACCATCAACATGGCCAACATTGTTTATTACAGTTGAGTTTTCTGCTCCTGCAGAATGGATCTCTTCAGATTTTTCAGATCTTTGAGCATCACTAGCAGAAATGTTAATTTTCTCTGTACTTGCAACTCTTACGGCAATCTTCTTAACATTTTTTCCTGGACCAGATGTCAATTGTGCCTTTGGCTGTAAAGGGGGAAATGCAGAATTGGAAGATGTTGATCCAGCAACAACCTCAGAAAAAGCTTTTTTCATTGTCGTAATCGGAAGACCTCTACCAAAACTAATCTTTCTATGATCAGATATAGAATCATCCACAACTTTCCCGTGGCTTTCAACTCCACTTTGCACTTCACCTCGCTCCACCAGTGCTGTACTTCTCTTAGCATCCTTGACAGCACTTTCGAGTTTAAAGTCTGGTTTACTGCGGAAGGAACCTTGCCTCAAAGCATTAGCGAATGAAACAGTTGAGTGCTTATCTTTCTCAAGAACAACAGTCCATCTTAAAAGGAACTTTTGACTGTAAGAAAACCCAGCTTGAAGCAAACCTTTAGAAGGATCATAGTACTGTGCTCCTCCAAGGCGAACCACATTCCATGATGAAGGCTGAATAGGCCAATTATTACTAACTTTTGGCAGTTGCAATGTAGGAAGAAGCTTATCACAATCAGAAAAGATATTAAATTTGGCATTCGCTGACTCAAAATCAAAAGGGTCAGCTCGTAATTGTCGAGAGCGGCCACAAGCACAAGTATGAAGAAATACAAATCCACTGCTATGTTCCTTGCCCATGGCATCTGAAGGAAACCCATCATTCTTGACATCATGTCTCTGGTGCATGCACGGTTTTCCTGTCAAACTTATAGCATCACATAATTGCCTCCCAGACTTCCAGATTGACATGCATTCATCCTCCAACTTTTTCTTGAATTCTTGCAAAGCAGGACCCTTTACCATTGAGTGGAAGGCATTCAAAGCCTTTGTCAACTGAGCTTCATGCTTTGATGTTGGATAACAGGGAGGCAAGTCTTTCAAATAAACTTCCATAGCAGCTGGTAGGGCTCTTTCACACCAAACAGCAGAAAATTTTCTGTTGATCCCCTTCCCACTCTCCAACAGAAACACTGCAGTGCCAAGTGGATCAGCGCCTTTAGAAGCACCCCCATCAACAGGAGGCGGGCCAGTATTCCGTTGTCGAAATTTCCTTCTGTTTATATCAGTTTCATCAACAGAACCAGGTATTGCAGACAAAATTCCTTTTAGAATTAGTTGGCTGGAACACAACCACATCTCTAAGCTTGGAAGCTCAGGAACACTAGTTACCCTTCCAGAAGCAGCAGATGCTGCAGATGCTGCTGCTGCCGCAGCAGCTGCAACAGCAACCATACCAACGCCTGCCGCCGAACCACTGTTGGCATTTGTAATCAGCCCCCCTCTTCCCCTTAGAATGTCAGCCTGCCTAAAAATAAACTCCTTCAGAGTCACAATGTCATCCTTAATTCCACTCTGACTATGACTTTCAAGCAACAAAGCATCAGGTGTTGCCTTTCCACTCAAAACATCTTCTACAAGGCTTGTGGCAAAATCAAGAGACTTGCCCCTCAAGATACCAGAACTGTCTAAAAGCACAACAGCTCTAGATGCATCAAGAGTTAGTAATGGAGCCAATCCAGATGTAGCGCCACTTCTTGAACCTAACTGACTACTACTTTCAGAACCCGTAAGTGTCCGGCATTTTTTTATTAAAAATCGAATCTGGGCTTCAATTGAAGATTGCAATTTCTTAAGTAAACCACCTTCACACTTATTTGCTGGGCGAGACAGCACAACAACCGAACTAGAACTCTTCACTGGAAGATTTGGTCTAGCCAAGCTACCCAAACCTAACTGACTGGAGGAGGATTCATTTGACTCCTCAACCACAGCACTGGACTTCACCATTTCTGAGAAATCATCAACAAAAGCAAAGAGCGTAACAGGAGTGCACTGCCCAGGAAATAGTGCAGCATATGAACCTAAGCTTGACATGCCAGATACAGAACTGTTTCGATTTGAAATGCCACTGCCTCTTCGTGGGGAAGGACTCTTAGAGGATGTTGCTGGTGTAGGAGGACGAGAAGACGATGATGAAGGCCTAGTAACTGAAGGCAATATACTATGTGATCTTGAGAATGGCATCAGAGCATGTTTTGCAGATTGCAGCACTCGTAAGGTTTTTAGAGCCTGGGTATCAAATCGTGACCCCTCTTGGACATAAATAATTACATGGCAAACCTGCAGTGACATGTGAGTTCCAAATTCTGTCTAAAAGTCTTGGAGACGAGTTCCCAGGAAAAAAAGAATAGAATTTAACAGAAACCATTTAGGACTTGCTAAACATTAAAAGATGAAGCTTAAAAGTTTGAGATGCTTCATTAGAGGAGTCAAAATCACAATTGCTTCACTAAGTTATTTTCATTTTATCCCTTTGAGAAAAGAGAGATATAAGAGAGACCAGAACCACATTAAGTATAGTCAACTAGATCTCACAAACCACGTTGTAGAAAATGCAAACTGGATCAAAGTTTGCCTCCATTCCAGTTCCCTATGCCGCCCTATGGACTAAGTTACACGAGTTCAAGAGTTGAATTAAGTTGCTGAACCCTTTCCATGTACTCAATTACCATGTTCTTGATATTAGTACTCCCACCTTCTTCTTCTTCTCCTTCTTATTTGTCCACATAAATGAAAATTAATTACAAAGACAACTACTCCCTTTGTCCCAAAAACAAAGTTACCTTCTCTAAAAAGATAAGCAATATTTACAACTTCATGCATTATAATAGGTAGGCTACCTCTCGTTAATTGCAATTTTTCATAGGAGAGTGTTAACGTTTTCAAATATAACTTCCCCTTAGTTTCTTTTGTTAGTAAATATTATTACTTTCAACTGTTTGTCTAACTATTAATGGACTCAACTACTGAGTTAAGTCTACGATAAATAACATAAATTCCTTCATACAAAATACAATATCAAATGAGATAGTATAAGGATGTGTTCTCTTCACCTAAAAATACATAAGTTTCAGGTATATACAAAATCTCATATAAGACCACCTTACTATGATTTATGGCAAGACGAGGGTAACTTACTGTCCAAAAGGGATCCGTCTACTATAAGTAACTCCTTTAAGATACAAGGTGACCCAATTTCAAAAAGTGACCCATGTAACTTATAGAGTAACCATTTTAACTTACAAAGCGACCCTTAGGAAATAAAGTGAGGTGGTCTTACCATAACTTTATTGAAAGGTAGTCTTACACAGGACTTACTAGTATATACAAAATATCAACAAGTTCTAATAAGTTACGATAAGCGATAAGTTGTGATCACAAACCAATACGTTCGAACACCTTATAAATAAGCTTCGATAACTTCCAATAAGTTCGCATTAGTTTACATTTGTTCCAATGAGTTCAAATAAGTCCCAATCAGTCAAAAGAACTTTAATTTGGACAAGTTCAATTCAGGAAACTGGAAACTTCCCACAAATTTATAAAAAGAAAAAAAAAAAGAGGAAAGAGAGAAATTACCGTGAACATGAAGAGCATACCCTGAAGGTCCCCAAAATATTGGTCATCAAGAAGAGAATCAACCCCAGAATGAGACCTCATTGCTGGACATTTAGTTGAAGACATTTGAAGAAAGAGCAAATTCTTGTGTTCATCAAGATGATAGCTAATTCTTCGATTGTTGAACCAATGCTTAAGCTGATCAGGGAGTAACAAGTGTTGATTCTCAAGGGAAATGCCGAGGGGAAAATCGGCTCGGCCCGAACCGAAGACATTGGAGTCGAGAATTCGATTGATGAGTTGCGAAACATCGGCGTGTCGTCGGCCGATGAATCCGACGACGACGACGCCGGAAGGAGGCGGAGTAGAGTGGGAGGAAGATGAGGATGGTGATGGTGAGGGTTGAGGGGTTGCAGGAGGACGAATTAGGACTCGCATTGAATTGGGGTTTGGTTTTTTATCCATGATTATAGAGAGTTTTTTGAATCCGATTATATGGTGGGATGATAGTATCATTGACAAATTATAGTAACATTTTCATGACTGTTAGGACTTGAGAGTGAAAGTGAGAGAAGGGTTTGAGAAATTGTATTTGGTTGAATGGATTTTTGTTTATGGTTAGTAAGATGAAGGAGTCTATCAGGTTGAGTTTCTTGCGGTTAGGAGGATCTTCTCCTATAAAGTGCCCCAAGTGGATTGAACCTCAAATATTGAAGTTGGAAGATGCAATTCTTTTTACTAGACATTTAAATTACGGTTCCGATAACTAACCCTAAAGGTTGTGCTTAAAAAATAGCAAATGTCTATATTAATGTTTGTTTAGTCTTTCAAAAGAATCTAAATAAAGCCAACTACTCAAGTACATAATAAAATATTAATTCAACATAGTACAATTAGTCAATTAGATAGCACTAAATGATTGAATAAAAAAAGATAGCATTAAATGAAATGTTCAGCCCTACATAGTGCAAATCTTCAGCCTTACATGGACCTAATACTTTAAAGTAAATACAGGATTTAGTCTCAAATCTTCAGCAGTTTTCTTTTGCTTTTTCTGTGATGTAGATGACATATCCTCATCCAAAGTATTTAAGGTGAATATATTTTCTTTGTGGGGACAAGTTGGTTTTGTGTGGCTGGGTTGCTTGCGTATGGAACAACACTTAGTCTGCTTCATTCCTAATTCTTTTCCACCCTTCTCTCGCTTCTTCTTAGGGCGTCCTTTTGTCTTGGATTTAGGGGGGCACATCACCTCCAAGTGCATTGTCCATGGGAGTACATTCTTCTTCCGACAATATATCATCATCTTCCATTGTACTACTCGTAGCTTCGAATGCACCGCAATGCCACCGTGGAGGTAAATATAAAGGTGGAATTTTGAAGCAATCACTTTGACAAAATACTAGTAATACATGACGACATATTACGCCCCAAAACTCAAAATTTGTACAACTGCACAGTGCTTTATATCCATCCCAAAAGACTTTATGATGTCTAGTTGTGTCCCCTTCAAAATATCTTACCATGAATGCATTAGCATCAACTTGAATAATTGTGTATAAAGTACACCTTGCAAACTCTTCTTGAAACTTTTTGAAGGCAAATGGTGTAAGGACTTCAAAAGCTTGTTTTTCCAAAGGTGAATTCGTTTTCAAAGAAATAGTTCTAAGTGTAGCAACCACTTTGTTACGTGAACGTTCTTGGCTAATTTCCACAACAGCCATATCAATATGAAAATTTTAAGATAAAAAATAAATGGATACATAAAATATAATTAATAAGATAATAAAATACATCACAACTAAATTTAATACTTTGTATAATATAGTAAAAAGATTAGAAACAATTTTCTGAAGGAAAAAAGCATGACGAATATTAGATTGTACATGTGCGTGAGAATTAGTAGCCTAATAGGTAACAACTTTAGTAAGAGATAACAATGAGAAGTTAAAGGTACTATAACTTGCTTACTTTACTAAGAGATAAAAATTAAAGATAAAGGTATAGTATCTTGGCTACAGCTAAACTAAGATTTTTAAAACAACTAGCTTAACAATAGCTAACATTGTTATTTACTGTTACTTCCAAGAGTATATCTCTAAGAAAGTACTATATAAAATTCATTCGTAATATTACTCAAGAAATTAAAATATACAATTATCCAAGAATATGAATCGAACCTGCTTTACAAACTATGTCAAACATGTGTGAGAAGAAACAAATCTCTTGATAAATGCATTTATGCTCTCTGATCTTCCTGTTGTTATCATCCCTCCAAAAAAACACTCACGAAGATAAGCCGGTGCTCAAAATTGTCTCACCTTATATAGTCCTTGGACATGCTTATTGCCTTGGAATTTATATTTCTCCATAATAATAGACCAGTTCTGTTCAAACTCCTTGGGTGAAGTCATCTTGTATAACATGTAAAAATCACCCACCACTTTTGGTACTCATTGCGTAGAAGTGCTGCAAACCAACAACTAAATTTTGAAGTAATATGCCACATACAAAAGTTGTGTTTTGTAGTTGGCATTTCACTTGATATTGCTTCAGACATCCAAGGAACTTGGTCAGTTATGATAGTCTTTGGTGCTTTTTTCATTACACTAACAAAATTTTGGTATGTCAAAATATATATAAAAATATTAGTTTAGAAGCATTACAACACCAAAAAAATGTGTGATCTAATTCTAAAGGCAAATGTTCAATGGAAGTTGAGAAGGTGGGTTGCAAAGCTTACGAAGTTTGATGTCAAACAAACCTAAATTCCATCAATTAAGCTTATCTATACCACACGAACTGTTAAGTAAATAATGTTATTATCTACTACCAATACTAGTGTTGGTCCACTAATATCCTTTTTCCTTTCTTCAAGTAATATAATTTACCTTTTAACTTAATCTAAGATTTTCATTGAATTTGGACTACTTAATAAAGGACAAACAAAAAGACAACAAAAACACTACTTAAATCGAAACCTAAGTTAACTGAAGTAGCAACTAAGAATTCATATTACTCAAGACATTTGCAGTTAAACAGAATAAGTTTGCCTCAAAATGAAGGAGTACACGTTCGAATTATAAATCCAAAGTAAATCATACCTTCATTAGCCACTTAAATGTAGATGTCGTCTCATTACGAAGGAGTGCACAAGCAAATAAAATTGTTTTCCCATGATTGTCGACACCAACAAAGATCCCACAAGGTATGTCATACGCATTAACTTTATATGTGGTATCAAAAACTACTACATCATCATATCTTTGGAACCATTCAAAACTTTGAGTTTGGCACCAAAATAAATTTTCTAATCTCCTCTCTTTATCCAATGTAACTACATATTGGTATATATTACTGTCTTGCTTTCCAGATTTCATATACTGTAGTAAGGCTTTTGCATCATCATCTCCAAGCATCCTATTCACTTTACCAAATAGATTGCAAATATCTCGATCGGAAAAGGATAACTAACCATGTTTAACATTTTTTTCAAGCTCCATGACCCGAATTATTTATCTAATTGACAATCCCACTTCTTTATATAACAAAATTTGTTTTTCTTCCTCAAGAGTGATAGTCCGATTTGCCGGAATTCGAAGAAAACGCAATTCTTCAGTTGACAACATATCATGTTTGTGTGCTTTGACAAATTTGGTGACATGCCAATCTTTCGGAAATATTTCGAAGCTCCTTTTCCGAGCAATACGTAGATGGGCTAGGCATCCACACTTTGAAGAACCTCTATTTCTGTGAGATTTAGACAAGTCGACTACCTTTGAACGTGGTTTTCCATGTCGATGACAAAGAAAATCTTGTCTCATGATCCTTCCATATTTAGTATCTGTACGATCTTTAACGGCCACAAAGCCATGTCATTTTGCATAATTATTATAGAAGGCATATGCCTCTTCTTGACTTTCAAAGGTCTGGCCAATAAAAGGTTCATCCTCTTCTTCCCGAATTGGAGCTTCAACCCCTTCATCCTCAATTGCAGGTTCATTCAAGTCCAAATCAAGCATTTGTATAATCTGAAAAAACTCAATGAAAAAAAAAAAGAATTTGAAAATATTTGGTTGGAAAAATATATAAGTCACGTAACTAGAAAGTCATATATGGATGCAAATAATATACAAGTTCAATACTTCAATTTTATATTATAGAATTTTAATGGCGGCAAATCTGTAATGAAAAGTTGGCAGCCATTATAATATTGTAGAAGTTCAATGGGTAAGTTGATGCCACTATAAATGAGGTCTTGGCACTTAAACCATTGTAAATACTTTAGAAAGCGTAATATGTAGTAAAGGCTTAGAATTCCAAAGATTATTTAATGTAGCTTTTTTTTTATTGCTGAGATTCTACCTTGTATTGAAACTATAAGGATATATAAAGAGTAATTAATGCTTAAATACAGCCCTAAGGGTTGTATTTAGCATTTGCCTTGAAACTATAAGGATATATAAGGAGTAATTAATGCTTAAATACAGCCCTAAGGGTTGTATTTAGCATTTGCCTTTAAATTATATGGAATAAACTTTGTTGACCCACCGGGTCGTCTACCCACCTTATGTGGCATCTTTCGTGGCAGATGACGTGGTTTACTTGGCTTATGTGGCTTGTCTTATTGGCGGCATTAATAGCTATTAATGCTATGTAATCTCTGGTTTTTTCTTACATGTTCTTAATGTATTGTTCAATTACCGTCAATGTAATTCATCATTCATCATTCTTTAAGATGCCATGCACATCCCCGGAAGTCCCACATCCCCCTCTCTCAGGTCTCCTAAAGAAAAGTCTTCTCTTCATCTCTTTTCATTCTGCAACTAAGAGCCTTCGACAATGGTGGTTATACCTTTATATGACAATTTTATTATTTTTAAACTGAAAGGGGAAAAATAACCCTTGTCAGTTTAATCAAATTAAAGTGTTGTAATTTATAATCAATTGGACAAATCGATCACTGTCATCTATGAACATTATTTTGTTGAACCGATTATTCTAATTATTTTCATCCTGCAAATCCATCATATAAGAAGATCAAATATGAAATGGTTAAATACAATTTCAGATCTGATCAACTTTTGAAAAAAAAAAAGAAATAGTGATAGAGAAATTTTATGGTTTAAATTTTTGGTGGTTATACCTTTATATAATATTTTTATTATTTTTAAACTGAAAGGGGAAGAATAACCCTTGTCAGTTTAATCAAATCAAAGTGTTCTAATTTATAATCAATTGGATAAATCGATCACTGTCATCTGTGAACATTATTTTGTTGAATCGATTATCTAATTATTTTCATCCTGCAAATCCATCATATAAGAAGATCAAATTATGAAATGGTTAAATACAGTTTCAGATCTGATCAACTTTTGAAAAAAAAAGAAAAACTGATAGAGAAATTTTATGGTTTAAATTTATCAAAAAGCTCAAAATAGAGCAAGGATAGACATGATTAGAGAAATATGAGAGAAATGCTTTATATAGGTACTTTCTTTTTTTTTTTGGAGTTCAAACATGCAAAAACAGAGGAAAAATGGTCGGGGGCTGATGAAGAAAATGGCGACGACGCTGCACAGAGAAGGAAGTTCCCTGAAGAATTACGACGCTGCAATGGTGGTCACTTGTGAATGGGGTTGTAATTCTTCTAATTCAGGTAAAAACCTCCATTCCAAGCGCCGTAACATGAACAGACGTGTGAGACTTGTGAGAGAAGATTAGGGGCTGATGAAGAAGGGGCTGAAATTCTTTTTGATGGAAGATGAACAGACGCATGAGACTTGTGAGAGAAGATGAGTGAATTGTGGCCATTAGATGTGGTTCACCATTTGTATCCAATGGTTAATAAGAGTGATATGTGTGCTTCATGTTTTATTTTTATGTGCCCTTGATTGTTCTAATCTGACGGTTTAGATTTTTCCCATAATATGGGTTTGGATTTTACCTTGAAACACAAACACTTCATTTTGTATAATGATTAAACTAAAACATTTTTTCTTTTTAATGATAATAATGATATCATTATTGATATTATTATTATTATTATTATTATTATTATTATTATTATTATTATTATTATTATTATTATTATTATTATTATTATTATTATTATTATTATTATTATTAGTGTTATTATTATTAACATTGATATGTTCATTTTTAAAATATCAACTTGATTCTATTAAAACACAAGTTTTGAGTTTTGACGATTAACTTAACTGGAATTTTGTCATTTTGAATAGATTTATCAATTTAATCGATCGATGTATTGATCTAATCCAATATCGAGCTATCAACTAATTTGATATCAAAAGTTTCTATATTTCACTTGCTTTTGACTTACTCTAATATAGATAACAATAGGACTATAATAATACTAACAATAGTATCTTGATCGGTAATTACTTAGCTTATTAGGATTTATAACTAAACTTATTTTAAACTCTATCCGATCCAATGTAATGTTAAATCTTAATCCAATACAAATTTATCAATATGGACTTCATACACGTTCATGAATCAACTTAGGTGGACAAAATTAGTTTGTCAACTTATATTGACACACTGATCTTTTTAAATTACACTTTGTCTCAGTTAGATGTTTTAAGTTTGTAAATGAATATATTAATAGATGATGATTAACTTATATGATCACTTTAATTATATGATCATACGATGAAGATTGCAATTCTACACTAGCCGATTGATCAATCTTTACTATACGACTTCTATTATTTTAATCTTACCATGGCTGACTATCAATTGATCAAGCTTCAACCATATATTGTATTCATCAGTAATTCATACTATTTTAATCGCCTTTACGCCATATGATCACTTTAATTGTAGAATAGCGTAACTTTCCCTTGATTTGGATATTCTCATTAACTTATTATATATGGTAATACAGCCTAATCTTCCGCAGTATATCTCTATATAAGATAACTTTACATAATTAGTCAATAATTATATATTCATAATTATATAACCACATTAGCGACACCTCGATATTCGACCTCTTCACCAGAGCGTGAGACTGTAGCTTGACACTTAGAAGACCAATAAATAAGATTATCACCTAAGAAGACACAATACCCAGATATAATTGATTGATCGATGAAGCTTGTTATATGGTCATGTGAGTAAGACTTTGATTTGAAACAACTAACTGAGGGACAAAGCTTGTTGTACTCCCTTGTGAACCACATGATCACTTGAAGTATATGATCATATGATCAAGATCGCAATTTTAAACTAACTGATTGATCAATAATCATATTTCAATGTTATCATCCGTATTGTTATAATATTTTTCGAACCATATGATCATATGAGAAGATTGCAATCTTAAACTAATTGATTGATCAATCTTATAACTTTATTTTACGACTTTTATAAATTTAATCTAGCCATTGTTGACTATCATTTGATCAAGCTTCAAATATATATTATTGTAGTCATTATTAATCCATACTATATTAGTCCATTTCATTTAGCAATCTCATTTTTAGTATATTTTGCTCATTTGGATGATTTCAAATGAGCAATAAGCAAAAAAATGGCCTTGGGTGTACTATACTCACGGTATACCCAGGTGTATAATAAAATGTGTAGTTAACTTATGAAGATAAAAAAGGTGTTGTTTTGTAATGTGTCATATTATTCATATTTTATGTTAATTTATAAAAAAAAAAATTTTTTAGGTTGATAAATTATAAATAATATTTTTAAAAAGTAAAATAATAACATCTGTTGTAAAAAATATGTCTTTTATTTGCATATTTATTTGAAATTATGTTACTTTTTCTTTCACTAACCCGTATTCGATGAATCTGTGTACAATAAAAAGATAACTCATTCTCATTCCATTTTAAAAAAAATAAAAAAAATGAAACTAATTTTTGCAAAATAACGTTCAACAAGTTTCATTCGATAATATTATTTTGCTGTTTATAGTATTATCTAATAATAAAAAAAATGAAACCAAATCCTGCAAGCTTTTTTATTATTAGATAAGTTTCATTATAAAGTTCAACAAGTTTCATTAGATAACTCTTTCATTACCGTTCAACAACCCAAAGCAAACCAAATTCAAAGAAAAAATTAGTTGCCTACTGTAATTGTATAATTTGGGAACCATGAAAAACTTTTAGATTTCCCATATGTATGGTTCCCATGTTATTGATTGCCAAATTTCAAATTTTAGTTCATAATATGATTTTCTCACTCAAGTTCTCCTCTATAAATCATCCTTCACTACCCCTTATGTCACTTGCCTCACATCTAATACATAGCAAGAAAAGTGAAAATAGAGGGAATAAAAAAAAGGTAACCCAAATTCAGTGGGTGAGTGCATTTCACAATTTTCATCACTAAGAGGAATGAAATCCTTGTATGAAGAACAATGTCTGACTACAACAAACAAACTCTTGAGTTCAAGGAATTGATCAAGCGTTTGTTGATCATGGGAGAGGGTGCTAAAATGAAGTAGGCTATGGCAATGGACGACCCACTTGTTACGCTTGTGAAGTTGACATTTGAAGAAGAGAGCTTACTCAATGGTGGTACTTCCTATGAGTTTCCTTCAGCTTTCTACATATCGTCAAAGATGAAGAAAAAACTTTTCGGGGGAACCCCTCCATCATCATAATCAAAGAAGAAGACAAAAGTGAATCATGGAGTTGCTGATGCTTTGAAGGTTGCTACAAAAGGTGTTACTGAAATTGTGAACATTGATTCGGATTGATATTAGTTTTAAGTATTTTATAGTCTTGTTGGATGGAAGAACTATCTAGTTTTTTTTTTTTTTTTTTTCTTTTCTATTTCAATGTGAGAGTTGGTTGTCTCCATTTAAATTAAATGAAAATTCTAATGATGAATGGGTATAATAAGTTCCTATGATTAAATAATTTTTTTTTTGACATATTAGGCAAATTGGGTAACTAACTAAATAAGGGATAGGTTTTGCATAGCAATTCAATTGAGAATATTCTATATCAACCTAATATATATATATATATTAAGCAATCAAAGATATGATTCCATATTGCAGATATGGTAACGTAAATTTAATTCCTTGCACCGTAAATATTCAGTAGTTGGCTTTTTTAGTGTTGAAATAGGCTGGGCAGGAGAGTGTCACGAGGTGCGACAGGAGTCGCGGGGTGCGATGAGTACGAATGTTATGTTTGTTGGGCAAGGCCGCGCAAAGTCGCGTGACATAAGTCACTAGGTGCGCCTTGGGCCTGCCTCACTTGCCAAAAATCACTTTACTCAAATTAGTTGCTGAATTAGATGAAATTACTCGAATTAGTTGTTGTATTAGGCCTTTATTGCGATAACTCTAATATTGAGTGACACCTTCCATATTGAGGGATAATTAGAATTAGTTGTTGTATTGAATGAAATTGAACTTGCTAGAGTTACTAGAATCGTTTGGCTCCTTGTAGAACATTCATACATGTACATGAGCTTAACAAGCACCTTTGGTATGAAAGAACATGCACCTTTGGCTCCTTGTAAAGCATTTCATAATTCAAGAGTTGTTTTGACAAATTTATTTCTTTTTTTTAATCAACTTCGAGTCTTTGACTTCTTTTTCATAACTCATCTCTTTACTATTAAATTTTCAATAAGCTTGTGCATTTTTATTTTCATTGGATGAGACTCTAATTAGTGTTATATCAATACTTTAAGAGTTGTTGTAAGTTATAATTAGACTTATACGAAATACCTTCTTTTGTGATTGCTTGCAAAACAAAGAAAAGAAGATAGCATTTGCCTCCAATTAATGGATACAATACATTTTGGTATAACCCCCCTCCCCAACGCTTAGTACAAACATTTTCCTCAATCTTAGATATTGACACTAAAAGAAACTGAATAGGGAAGAAATAAACAACTATAGGAGCCAGAAGGCCCACCAGGATCACGGTGTCTCGCTCTCCAAGAGGCATGCTCCTCTCGGCGCTGACGAAGATTGAACTTAATGGAAGGAGTTGTTGCATCGCACCGAGCTGAACCCCGAAAGTGGCTTGAGTCTCCTCAATTAAACTAAGCCTCTCCTCAATCATAGAATTAAAATCAGGGTGTAAAGCATCCGGTTCCCTTGCTTGAAGCTAACCATACTCCTCTTCCACCCCGGGGTGATAGTATTGGTCTGGCGGAATATAAAGCTGAGCGTGTGTGGTCGTCTCGGTAATAGTCGTCCACTCTGGTTGCGGCAAGACCATATATTTCACATTCATTGAACCATAAAGCCACACAGAGCCAATCTGCGAATGAGGATACCAAAGCATAGATTCCCTTTTCAACTGTTGAATATTGTATATATATAGGACGTAATAGTGAGGTGGGTGCCAAAAGTACCCAAGGAGTGGATATCGTTCTTACCAGCATCTTTTGGTATCTCCTCATTGACTTTCTCTGCGAGGAGGGTGACCATCCCCCCATACTAATCTCTCCCGACTTTTTTTTACCAAGCTCCAAGCAATTTGCAACCCACAACTGATCCCAATCTGGACACCCAACTCCTTGTGGCGTCATTGCCCACAAACATTTAAGATCAAATTTGGAAAGATTGGTTGGTTCCCCATGACAAAATACCATCATTGCAAGGAGATGGTGAACAAAACAAAGAGCGGATGGGGGAATGGAACTACTCTTACAACGACTATGCCATTTGAACCCATTAGTAATGTTGTGCCAAAAGATTGTCTCATTATAGTTTCTGAATTCCTCAAAACTCCCATCAACCCTATAATCCCAACCGAATGCCTCACCCACTTCCAAGTAAGACAACTTATGTTCATTATCATTAAGGTTAAAAGTGATAAATGGGCCATGTTCGTCCTCTCCCTTCTCCAATGTGGAAAGAAACTCAAGTGTGTAACGCTCGTAAGTGTGAGCTTTTTTCTGAATGAAACCATCTATACCAACTTTGGCCATCAATTGGCGAATGGGTTTAGTAAACCCAAGTCATTCAAGGTGGACTGACAGACAAATTTGGTATCTTGAATATGTCGATCTTTTCTAATCAATCTATCTCATCGACGTTTTGCATTATCGCTAAGGTTTTCCAATCCAGAGGAATTGATTCGAGGCACACGGCTTGAACTATTAGCACCACTAACCTTTCTCTTTCTTGTGGACATCACTACTAACTCACAAACTCCCTCCATAAAAAACAACACAACCATCAACTCCCAAGTAAGATTAATTTAACAACTCAACCACTCAATTCATCAACAAATACAATTCAATCCCTATTCCATATCAACAACGATATAAATGGAACTTTATCACAAAAGCAAGAATAATTAATTTTAGAAACAATAAGAAATACAAATTTGTACCCATAAAGTGAAAGTGAATCTTCCAAATCCCCTTTAGTGCACAATGTAATTGAACTTGTTGTTGCATAATCCTTCACCAAGTTCCAATATTGAAGTTACAATCTCCAATTTCTTCAATTGATGCACAAGATGAAAAGCCCCAAATTCTAGGGTTTGAATTTTTTTGGATAGAAAATCTGAATTTTGGTGAGAGGAGGGAGGGTCGAAAGAGGGAAAAAGGGATTTTTTTTTGTGGTGGCCGGTGGTGTGGTGTTAGGAGAGGAGGGTGTAAGTAGGAGGAATGTGGGAGGTTAGAGAGAGAGATCTAGAGAGAGAATAAGAAGAAATGTGAAGAAGGAACACTTACAAGCGAATGAATAATACGAATGACTAGCCGTAGATCATCGCGAGGTGCGACAGAGGTCGCAGGGTGCGATGGCAGACTGTTTTTCCAGGCTTGGCTGCGAAACGTGTCACGAGTCGCGATGAAAGTAGCGAGGTGCGATGAGAGCCTCTCCTTTCTAGGCTTGGCTCCGCAACACGTCGCAAAACGCGATGAATATATAGGGGTATGATGAATATTATAATGAGAATACTACCACTACTACTACCACTAACAATGATGAAGTAATTTCTCCAACACAGCAAAAATGCAAACATAAATTAGAGCTCAATACATGATCTATTGCGAACATTTTCATTGGATAAACCTTGGTTCTAGTTATCTCTATGTATTATATAAAAGATTTGACATAATATAGGTCAAATATAGCTTGTTATTCATAATTAGGATACCTAAGATACATATTTTGTTGTCTTTATATCTAAAGAAAATAATGCCTTTAAGGAACACAATGTGTATATTTGACAATTAACATAAATTTTCAATTCATTTACTCACAATTAATAAGACTAATAGACATGAGCCAACGAAAACACAACTCCTATTGTTTGAAGATGTCACTACAATTCCACAACTTAATGATGTAGTACTAAAATTAAACTAATAGACATCATCCAGCAAAAACATAACTCCGCTTGTGAAAAATGAGCCCCCACGATTCAACAACTTAATGATGTTTGAATGAGCCATCACGTAAGAATTGTTTAAATCTGTTTTCATTCCCTACTCCTAGACGAGACACATCTGTACCTGCAAACATAATTAAGAAGTGTTATAATGAAATAGACTTACATTATACATCTTAAGTAGAACTATATGCTAGTCTTATATCAAAAGCAATTACTTACTTGGCCTCGTCTGTATTGGTGCATCAAACTTCATGTGGAAAATAAAACATAAAGTTAGTATATTCCTTAACTTTAAAAAAAAATCATAGCAGACATTTTGTTATAAATAAATAACTTAATCGCATCCCTTGAAAATGAGGATAAGAAGGCATAATATTTTTGTGCACCATTATGTCCATACTGATTATATGATTGCATAAAGGAAACATAAAAATTAGAAAAAATCCACCTTCATAGTAACAACTACGTAGAGGACAAAAAAAAAAAAAAAAGTAAAGCACTTACTTGTGCAGTAGAAGAGCTAGGAATATAATTTGACATTATTGGATATTGTATCCCGTGTAATTAGGATTGATCCTTATTGGAAAAAAAAGTCATCAAATCATATTTTCATCTACATGTATGCAATATAATATTTTTTAAAATACATGTGACCACTTCTTTTAAAAAAATAAAAAAATTAAATACTTGTGACCACTCTCCATATCCAATATTGTAATCAGATGTGTGATGATTCTTCTTGTATATAGCAGACTGTTGTTCATTTCCATATCTTTTCCTCTTGCTTGGTTTTTTTCCTTTACCTCTACGATCTACTGGATCATTGACTTTTTGTTGGTGCCCCAAGTCCTCACGTTGGTGATTATGTTCTTCATCTGTATCTCATTGTGAGGATGTCTTCCATATACTTTACCAATTGTACTCACAGTTTGGGGGTACTTCTCGACATCCTTCACCCAATGCCTTCACTTCCAACTTTAACTTAGATAAAGATTCCATAAGGAAAGAATAGGGTTTTATCGTCTATGATTGCCAAAGAAGCAATTTCTTAAAATTCTTAATACAAAGTACTATACCTTTTCGCTTGTGGATTTTTATCGGGAGTGTAATATAAAATCGGGATTGTTGTGTAATCTTGTACCATATCTTTTCTCCATCTAGATACGATATACTTCTCAGGAACACACTCAAGTTTAACTTTCCTTGTCATTTACCTGTTTGCCTAGTGCAAGGCTATATTGATCAACCAATTCTTTCAACGACGTGTTCAGATTCACAAATGCTTTGAAAAAGTTATTCATACTTTCACTCCGTTGGGTACTAGACATTCCAGCCCAAAAGTCATCCTTAAAATAAATAGGAACACATCTACGCCTTAGAGCATACATCTCATTAAACCAATTAACATCCTGCAACTCATATTTCACCAACATATCTCCATAATTTTTTTCAAACTCTTCAACATGAAGAGAATCATGGAGAGCACGTTTCAATGCCTTATGAATATCACCTCTCGCTTCATGAAAATTTAGATGTTTCTTTGCATTTCTCAAAATATACCAAATGTGCCATCGATGTTTGGTATTAGGAAAAACCTCTTTGATTGCATTCCCTATATTATTAAAAATAATAAAAATAATATAAAAGGTCTGTTGTTGACAAATTATTAAGAAATAAATAAAATAAAATGCATTAGAACAAGTATTAAAGTGTATGAAGGTTACCTATAGCCATGCATTGATAAGTAATAATACAATTTGGAGCTTTTCCGGACATACATGCTAGCCACGTCTTGAACAACCAAACATAGTTACTTGTATAGTACAGAATCATTGATTTGCGTCGGACCTGGGACCACCATTTGCGTCGGACATTGGTCCGACGGCACAAGTCTCGACGCAGATATGAAAGACATGATCTGCGTCGGACAAGGATACGACGCAGATGTGAAGCTATGTGCGTCGGATGCAACGCAAAGTCCGACGCAGAAGACGCACCAAAAAACCACATCTATGTCTATCATTTGCGTCGCATTAAGAGGCATGTGCGACGCATATGATTCATTTTTTATTAAAAAAAGTAGGATTTGCGTCGGATTGAGCATTACATCCGACGCAAATTGGTCATTTTTCATTAAAAAAAAAAAACGGAAAGTCAATTCACCATATTGAACCATCTAATAACTCACTGGCTTTTGTTCACGAAACTGACAGCTTCACAAAATAACATCAGATCTATAATTCGATCAACGAAAAAATTCACATTATCACATAGATCTAATCCTCTACGTTCCGACATTAATACATCATCAGATCCACATTTTTAAAGTAGATCTAAAACAAATAAATAAATCCAAAAGTGAAAATCGAACTCACGTAGATTATCTGATCTATGATAATCAATCAAATGGAAAATCAAATAAAAGACAGAGGAAAAATCGCAGAAAAACAGATTAAATGCAGCATACTTTAAGGAGGAATAAAATACAAAACACCAAGGGATTGAACCCAGCATGAATGAAATACAAAAGATCTAGTAAATGCGCAACAAAGAGACTGCCGGTACCGAGACACTGGCTGAAGTCAGCGTATTTAAGAGAGAAAACTGTTCTACTACAGAGATCCAAAGAGCCAACATTGACAGCGTTGACAGCGAACATCAAGCATTGAGCAAGGATCAGTTGATAGATCAAGAAGAATGAAATTAAAAAATGTACCCAGCATTAAAATTCATAATATACGAAACAGAAATACATGCATGAAATAGAAGAATCAAATCTGAATAAAAAAACCGAAAAAATGAACCAGAATTTGTACAAAATTAAAAAACGAAATTTAAAAATTAAAAAACCAGATCTTACATACAAAAAAACGAAAAACTAAAAAAAAAAATCAGATCTGAATCACCAAATTTTCTGTCATTTTGTTCGAACTTCTCGTTCTTCTTCAATTGTCGTTCATAAACTTCTTCAATTCTCGACCTTTCTTGAATTCTCGTTCTTCTTCAATTCAGGAATTCTGGAAATTCGAACTTTAATTTGGGGAAATTCGACCTTTTTTTTGTTGATAAATTGATGAAGAGTGTTGATGAAGTGCGTTAATAAGAAAGAAAGAAAGAAAGAAGAGAGAGAGAGGAGGAGGAGATAGAGAGAGTGGGGTGGGGGGGGGGCTTAAACGGCTGTGAATGAAATGAAAGGGTATGTAGCTAGGTTTGAAAGGAAGCGGACGACTAATGAAATGAGATACGCTATGTGCGTCGCATGGACCAAAAGGTCCGACGCACATCTGTATACAAAGCGGGCCTCAAGCTATGTGCGTCGCATGGACTCTAAGGTCCGACGCACATCGTATTACAAAAACTAGGCCCTAAATCATGATTTGCGTCGAACATTGATCAGGGTCCGACGCATATGAATTTTTTGCGTCGAATGCGAGACACATCCGACGCATATAAATCATGATTTGCGTCGGACCCCTTGAATGTCCGACGCAAATGATGCTTCTGCGTCGTTTTACCTGTTGTGCGACGCAATTCAGGAGACGCAAATCAACTTTTTTCTACTAGTGTAAGATTGATTAATTCTGATGATTCACGCCTATGAATGGTAAAAATGGCATCTTATATATGTTCCTCAAGTATGTGGTGTCAAATGATACAACATCTCCAAAGTCTCGATATGCAGCTCTACACCTTTCATCAGCCCAAGAGATATTTTTAAGTGTGCCATCATCGTTTGTGTCGTACATGTAATAAATTTTTTTGTCTTTGGAAGACATCTCAATAAACTAGTTTTAATTATTATGTTTGATGTGTCGTGTGTACTGTGCTGTGTTGTGTTGTGGTAATAAATTTTACTAATACTTCTATCATTTAGAATAACAATGAAGATGAGCCAAAAGAAATCATTCTTCTGATTCCCTAAAGTTGGGTAATAGATTTTACCAATACTTCTATCATGTGTGCTTTATAAAAACAATGGAAATCCTTACTAACTTTTGGTTCATGAATCTTTGTAGGTTCTTTGGACTTTTGGAGAAGATTCAAGCATCAAACTTGTAATGAAGTATTTTATGAAGAAATATTTGGGATTTTGAATGTTTTAAAATTGTTTTGTAATAGGTTGTTTGTTGTGTAAGAGACTAAGAGTTATGTAATTGTATCTTTAGATCATATAGTTGTTTTAGAGATAATTTCTATCATTTTGTTTAAAATTTTCAAATGGAGGCATAGAAGAACCTTGAATATCTTTTTAATGTTTTGTAGTAATTATAATGTTTTTTCAAAAAAAATAAGAAAATCAAGGTAAAACTAATTTTACATTATTTACTCTTAACGAGCTAGCTAGCAATTGAGCCTAGCTCGAGTCGAGCTTATCGAGCTCGAGTCGAGTTGCAAAAAAGTTAACGAGCACGAGTCGAGCAAGGGTTTAACGAAACTGACGAGTTTCCGAGTCGAGTCGAGCAGGGTTTTCGAGTTTTGGAGTCGAGTCGAGCAGCAGGGTCCTGCTCGCGATCGACTTGCTTGATTAGCAGCCTAAGTCTGCTTCTCCATACAAAATCTCCTTTTTGAAGACACAATTGTCTATGTTTGTTCACTAGATTTCTACAATCTTTCTCGGAGAAAGGAACAACTCCAAATCCTCCATATCGCACAGCAAATGTGGCATAATTTCTGCTAATAGGTATTCCTGCCCTCTCATTTGTAATTATAATCTCCTTGTTATGTGGACTAATAAATCGATAATTGGACATGAATCTAGAATTCAAGGGATCCAAAGGATGGTTATGCTCCAAAACTGCAGTAGTGAGCTTCTATTCGCTAGCATTTTTGTCAAATGAGGCAGTGATCTTAGCTTGACAACCGGTAATCTCAGCGCGTGCTGCCTTTGATGGATCTTTCCCTCTAGAATTGAATTTTCTTTCTTTTGTACATGCTAGTCTTAACCTTATGCAATTATTGCCGTTTCCACTGTCGGCTCCATTAACATTTTCCTGACTTCTAATTTTCATTTGAAACCTATTTTGTCTTCCGAATTCATGGTAGTAACTGATTACTTCCTCATAAGATCCAAATGTCATGCCTACACTCCGTGGTACTAGTGGCTCTTCAACTATTTTGGGTGTTGGCTCATCTAAGGATATACCGTTACTTCATTTGGATTATGTTTGATGAGTTTAAATAATAATAATGCAAGTGCACGGTATATGCTGTTTGCAGAGACTTAGCAAATACGGGTCGATCCCACAGGGAGAGGATTTCTATCGATTTCCACTTAATTATAATAAACTATCTCATAAAAACGAATGTTGATTTGACTAATAACTAAACTAGAAGCAAGTAATATCAAAATGTTGGTTTAATCAATAAATTAAAAGTCTAGGGCATACGTTCGGTCCACCATGCTTATACCATTCAAAGAATACAAATCAATTCAATAACAAATAAACTAGAGAGTGAGTAATTAAAGAAATGGTTAATCCCTCGGTCAGGTTATGCAGTACGATCGCTAACATATTCCGAATTGCCAATTGTAATGAAGCCTTAAAGAATATGATCTTTCATTTCTAATTCCTATTAGCAAATTAATTAACTCTTGATATTGGCCAATTACAAGTATCAAACTATTTAAAACTTATCAATTGGAATTACTCACAACTCCAATCTATAAATCAATCAATTTCAAAGTAAAAATATCATGGTATAAACATGGCTTCCCTCCATTTGCCCTAGAAAAGAGACTACTCACTCATAATTGAAATAACTAAAGCAAAATCAATAATTAACCTAGAATTCATGATTGAGAAATAATGAAAACAATAATAACAAACAACAATAAGAAAGAGGAAGACAATAGCAAATATTAATACAGAAGAAAATAATGAAAAAATACCTCTAGAACTTGAATTAATGGAAGAGAGCGAAAATTAGGGTTCCAAGGAAAGAGATGAAGAGGGAAACGTAATACTTGAGTTCTCTAGGAATATGCATGCGAGAGAAAATAAAACAATTCCCCCTTTATATTTTCCTCTAATCTAATCTCTCAATAAGTGAAAGAAAAGAAAATAAGAAAATAAACTAATAAAAGAAGTTCGATGATTGGTTGATAGTAGCGACGACGACCACGAGCCCTTATCCGCGTCAAACACTTACGCGAGTCGAGGCTCGACCATTGGGCGCTGGCAGGCTAGCGGGCCAGGCAGCATTGCAGTTGCAAGAGAAGAGGCAACTCGTTGGGCGTTGGTTTGCAGGCAGATTCGTAGGGTCAACTTTTGAAGGCAGTATCTCGAGTTCTAAGCATCGTCTATGGGCGTGTGACCTATCGTTGCGAAGAACTTCAAGTCTAGTTTCCAACGTAACTTGAATTACTTCATCCGATCTGCAGAACTCGATTTATGATCAAAGGAGTGAACATGTGTCAGTTCTTATCACTTCAGAACTAATGTATCTCTTCGTTTTCAACTCAAATTTACTCTCGAAAGATATGTCGCTATTCTCATGGAAGCTACTTCACTAAATATGATTATAGGGATCAAGAGAAGCATCCACAAACATAAATTCATCGATCAAAAACCGCCATTCATCAACTTCCATTGCAAGAATTATCCAATTCATCCAAAATTGCTTCGAAAGCGTCCAAATAGCTCTGAAACTACATGAAACATTAAGAAAACAACAAAAAAAGCGTAATAGAGCACAAAATAGATTATTCATGCTAATGACACCTAAAATGCAACTATATGAACTAATATGCTTTAATGATGTAACCTCAATGTGCCTAAAAACTCTATATAAAAATGATTTATCAATGATCACCTCTTAATACATCGTCATCTCTGATCATATCTGATCCGGAGTCTGTACTAAAGTCGGTACCCGAGCTTTCATGACTACCACATACTTCACTAAGATATCCAATATTGAGATCAATAACCTTTTTTCCACCTCTAGCAACTAGTTCATCATTTGTAGCCATTGTAATTATTCTACATTAATTTCATAAATTTAGCTAATATATAAAACAGAATAATAATGATATAACATGGATAAAGACCAAAAAAATGATTTAACACAATACAATTTCACGTACCAGCATGTTAAGAGTTATCTCTAATAGTTACAAATTTTGCAAGTTTGAAGACAACAAAATTAGGCAATAAAAAAAGACTAAGAACATTACAGTAATTCCAAGAATATATACACATAGAGTTTGCTACATACCTAATTCTTGATTATCAAAATCGCTTAACAAGAGGTTTTTCGTCGGCATCAATAATCTGAAATTCTACAACTTGATGAAGGTAAAGGTTAAATTATCAAGTGACGAGTGAATTTCTTTTTCGAATATAAAAGAAAAAAAATTAAAATAATAGTTTTAAAACTAATAGTAAAATGGACAAAGAAATTTGATGAGGTTGCTAAATCATTGAATATGAGCTCCTTTACCCCTTCATACACAGTCGAATGCACTGGTCTTTCAATATTGAAATTTTTTTTTCCACTTATTTACTTTAAGTAAAGTTTGTTCTAGTAAATTGAAATATACTTTGATAATAGAGTTGCATCATTCATTAAAAAATATAATATGTGTGGGTATTGCTTCAACTAATGACTGTTGTACCAGCTTGATAATGTTTGACAAAATTCACATAGAGAATGCGAAGAGTCCTTATTGAAAAGCCTCATGTCCACCTCAACATACAAGTCATCATCCACGTCATGTGGGTAGGCAACCCACCGGGTTGCTCTAGCTCTGTTCAAATTATAGTGGGTTTGTGGTTAAACTCTCACGTTTCATTTTGAGGATCAAGGTTACAGTTGGCCCAATGGTTGTAAGGCCTTCTTTCCACCCTTGTGACATGGGTTCGATTTATTGTGATGATTATTATATAACTCAAGCAAATGATGAATCACAATTAGGTTTATAGTGATTGGCTTCATCCCACATTCTTTTCTTGAATTTCTACTCATCATTGATTTAAGCCACATAAATCCTCAACCTATTTCATAAAGGATGACTAATTATGTATGGTTTAAGGCTGTGACTATCAAAGTTATTTTCTTCATATTAACAACATCGCACTACCTCATATATAAGAGAACAAATACCTCAACTATGTTTTGGCTTTTTGTGGATCTAATAGTTGCCCAAAATATGCATATCTTATTAATGGTGCATTAATTTTGACTGAGAAAATATTCAAAGATGATCGTGTATGTGTTCCTCGGAGGTTACAAAATGAGTTTCTAACTCCGATTCGATGTCTCTTTGATGGTAAAAGTTGTATCTAACTAATGTCGTGTGTTGTTAGCAGAACATCAATTGCAATTAAGTATGGTACTTCAAGACCAAGAATGCTAGTTTTATTCTCGCAGTCGTGATGGGTCTTAACTTTCAAAGATCAAACTATCAATGAAGAGAGCTTATTAGTTTAGTCTTGTATTTATAAAAAATTTGGGAATTCATTTTGTATAGCTTGTCTGATGAAATTTGTGTCATGAAATTTTAACAATAGTGCCTATTAAATTTAACCTTCATCGATTTCAATTTGCTATGTGGTTATGATTGCACTATATGAAAAATAAATACGGAGAAGAGTTCTACCATGGATGTTTCACGATCAAACGGATTGCAAATTTGTATCTTTGATTTTATTACTGATACTGTAAATTAAAGAAGGAGAGAAAAAGCGAAAAGAGAAAGGAAATTAGGAAACTATGATAGAGGAAAGAGAGAATTACGAGTGTCATGATATAAAAATATTTAGGAAAATATGTCAAGAATAAGTCAACCTTTAGGCCATCCGCTAAAAACAAGTGAATATTTTGATTATCCTTGAATAAATCAACCTTTAATACCAATTTGTTTTTAACAAGTCCTTGCCTATTGTTAACTTATTTAACCTATTAAATATGATATGTGTAACTCTTCATAGGGATGAGAGAGAAAACAAAAAGAAATTAAAAATTACAAAAAAGAAAGAAAAAAGTCAGATTATTTGTAACTTAACTTGTTTTAAATTGATAAGTACTAAAGGTAGACTTATTCAGGAAATAATCAAAAGCTGACCTATTTTTAGCGGATGGGAAAAAGGTTGACTTATTATTGACAATTATTCCAAATATTTATTGGAAGCTTTTTTTAGGTAGTGGGGAATGAGAGTTAAATTAATTATTAATAATAATTGTATAATTTAATAAGGGTAAATAGATGTTCTTTATCTTACTTGGTGTTGTATTCTCATTTTCCTTTCAAATCTTTTCACATTAAGAATAAGGGCATACTTGGATTTAGGGTAATGGATTAAGGGGGTAATAAAAGTCAAACCACCTTAAAATAGGAAAAATGGAGGTGACTTGAAATGGTTGCAAGGAGATAATGTGATTTTGTTGTGATGAAAAAGAAGGGAAGAAGAAGTTATTACCCTCCAAATGAGGGTGACAATTACTCTAGGGGGGTGTGGGTAACTATTACAACCATAATTAGAGTAACAATTCCCCTATCCATTCTTTTTTCTTCCTACCATCATTAGTTTATCCCTTTTATCACCACTTATTCCCCTTCATAATCACCTCTAACCACCTTACTTTCCTTAGTTTGACTTTTTATTTACCCCCTAAATCCATTACACTCAATCCAAGTGAGCCCTAATGGGGAAATAGTTCCTTCAATTGTATTCCCCCACTCCATCTTAATACTACATTAAATTACTATCCGCTAATTAACTTACGTTAAATTAAATTACGTTAATTTGTCATTATAATTAAAAAACAGTGAATACAATACATTAATAATTTAAGAAACACAAATACATGAAATTTGAAATTACATAAACCATAAACAATTAAATAAAAGTTACTTAATAAACTTGACGATTGACCCCAAACTTACGCCATATGTGTTCGACCTAGTTATTTTCTAGAGAGATGTGAGTTTCCTTATCTCGCATCTCGGCTCTCTTATCCATGTATGAACCTAAATTTTGCGCCTCGAGTCTTCCATTGTGCACAATGGATGAGTCTCCTCCAACTTGGTTAGATGACCTCGCGCTATATTTTGAGGTTGAACTTGATCATACTATTTCGGATCTCGATTATTTTAATAAGTATCATGCTCATCTTCAACAACTGTTCATGATGATACATGCCATGATTGTTTTCCACAATATGTCTTTATACACGAGAGCAAGGTTGTGTATGATTGTAAATCTAGCTTGCAATATCCCAAATGCAAGCTCTACATCTTTTCTGATAGCTTCTTGATGTTGTGTGAATACTTTTTGTTTGGGGCTTTGGGGGAGCTTTATTGCGGGGATAAATGTTGACCATCTCGGGTAGATGCCATCTGTGGGATAGTAACTCATGTTATAAGTTATCCCGTTGACTTAGAAGTTGACTTGTGGAGCTTTTCCTTATAGAATATCATCAAAGACGGGAGACTTCTGCAATACATTTATATCGTTGCATGATCCCGGGATGCCAAAAAAGCATGTCATAAGTCACTTGAAGCAACTTCTTAGATTATTGTTGTTGTTTTGCTTCTTCCCTGATACATTCCTTTCCACCACCGAGGATAATATTTCCAGTTTTAGTGCATGCAATCGATGCTTCCCATCGTGCTTGGGAAGCCACGACGCTTGCCTTCTTGTAAGAGACGCTCAATATCATGTGTATATGCCTTCCTCAAGTATTCAGGTCCAAATTTAGCAAGAACCCCTTCGACAAAATGAAGAAGGTATTCTCTGGGGGTACTTGAAGCAATTTTATGGTACTCGTCAACAGCATCGGAGGATGAACCACAAGCCAACATTCAGATAGCCGCTGTGCATTTTTGTAGTGCATATGCACCCATCCTTCCAGTGGCATCCGACCTTTGCGTAAAGAACTCATCTTTAGCTGTCACACCTTCGACAATAAGAAGGAAAACATGTTTATGCATACGAAACTTTAGACGAAAAAATATTCTCAGGGTACGGAGGTTCGTTGCTGAAATACATAGTCATGAAACAATCCTTCATGGGCTTCCTCACGGTACCTACGCACATATTTTTTAGTGCGAGGTACAATTTCTTCTTCATTATGTTGCTCAGCATAAATGGACAGACTCCATTCTATGTATTCTTGAACTATGCAATTAAAAAATTCAATACTTGAACTAGATTAATCTCAAACCATAGTTCATTTTGCAAAATTGTTATTGAAGTGGTGTTTTTGTAGAAAATAAAAGACAGAGGAGAAGAAATGGATGGAGTTGTAGATTTTAAGGTTGAAGTTATATTGTATTATATAGTTAAAACCCATCATACATACATGGTAATAACTCATTTGACAGATTAGACATGTTAATGCAATAACTATTTTCCATATTATTCAAAGTCAGGTGATTAGACAATAAATTCAATAATAATAATAATAATAATAATAATAATAATGATGATGATGATGATGATGATGATGATGATGATGATGACGATGATAATAATAATAATTATTATTATTATTATAATAATAATAATAATAATAATAATAATTATTATTATTATAATTATAATAATAATAATAATAATAATAATAATAATAATAATAATAATAATAATAATAATAATAATAATAATAATAATACATTGATAGTTAGAAGTTAAAACACGTACTCATACATAACTAAAGTACGATATAACTAAATCGCAAACTAAAACCAATTAAAAACATGAACACTAAACATAACTTATCCTTAACTTCTAGCTTAAGTTTTTCATACATTTCCCTCTTATCCATATCAAGGGAGGGCTTAGCCATTAATATATTCCAAATTTTAAACTTTCTATCTTCTTCTTTCTTTACTTCTCTTAAGGCATCACACTCCTTTTGATACTGAAGCAAGTCTTCTCCCAAACTAATCCTCCTCGTAAATTCTGAAGAGGACGGAGAACTAGATACGTGGGTTTGTCTCCTACTCTTAACTTTCTTGATGCCATCAAGACATTTTGATCTCGCACCTTTGTCTGGACCAAACTGTTTTGAGCTTCTGCTGCTCATTTGGGTGCCATCTGCCCATTTGTTGTATTGTCTCAGAACATGTCGTGCATGTTCCAATACAAATCAGCCCTCATTCGTCATTTTCAACATCTCATAGGCTGCAGTCTTGACGTCTTCTTCATTGCAGCCAGACCCCTTCATTCTTTTCACCTCTATATACATCCCGACCCATGCGCTTGAAAAGTCATATATATATAGTTTTTAGATGTATTTAGGTTACATTTTAGATCATTTAGATTCATTATTGCATTATATTCTTAAGTTATGCTATTCTACTCCTGTTCAGTATATTTTCGTATTCTTGATGAATCTCAGGTGTTGAGAACATCTTTGGAGTATAAATAGCTAAACTTGAGGATTAAGAGCATTTGGAAGGAAGCCAATATGATAAGGATCGTTTTTATTCCCACATGTCACACGAGTACTGGATTTAGAAACTAGACATGAAGAGCTTTCCAACGATAGGTGGCACGCCCCGAGGAGACTTATAGTAAAGGAGTTATGCCTTTTAGAAGTTCGGACTGTTTCTATTGGAATATGCTATCATACGCGCGGATCACTGAATCCATCCATTTAATGATTATTAGACTTTCCTTATCTTGTACCTTACTTTCCTAGTTATATTAGGTTACCTAGTATTAATACTAGGAATATCCTCTCTCTTTCTCTCTCTCACGTTATTCTTACTTTTAGTTTTTGCTTTCCTCTTCTTTTTCTCTCTAGCTTTTTAGTAAGCCTAGTTTTTCTTGTTCTTGTTTTGTTATGAGTTCAATTATTTCATTCTCTTTCTTTCATTGATTTCTTTCGTTATGTTTTACTTTGTAGATTTAGATTTTTTTATTTATTTCATGATTGAGTGGTCTTGTTTTCTAGGGTTTGGGAATCCATGTTTATATGTTATGAATCTTGATGGATGTTATTGTATGGATGGTTTGATTAGTCATTGATAATTCTAATTGATTAGGTTTATTTTGTTAATCTTGCAACCTGATCAATTGTCTAATTAATCTTGCTAATGATGAGTCATAGATCGAGAGTTAGTACTCTTTAGAGGCTTATCAATAATTAGCAAATCTGATTATGTTAGCGACCGTACTGCATATGTTGATTTGAGAGCGTTAACATCCGACTGTAGGATTAACTAGTGCTCTACATATTTGATTATTTATTGAACTATTGATGATATTTTCATAGATTATAATTATGAACATGGTGAATCATTGCCCTAGATCCTTTTAGTTTGATTTTCTTATTTATTAGTTTAGAACCTTTTATTCTCATATTTTTGATCTTGGTTAGTTTCTCCATACATTAGAAATTAGATTAAAACAACCATCTCTCTGTGGATTCGACCCTACTTACCCTACTACATTGTTAGAAGGTTTTGTTAGGAATTATTTTTTACAGGTGTACGACTGCCTATCAGCGCTCACATCTCCGTTGATATTTTTCCATCATCTAGTAACACTTTTGGAACGTCTTTGGAGGCAAGGTTGGATCGAGTTATCATGACTCTTCCACACTCTAAAATATTGAACCCCAAAAACCATCACCATTATGGTCGGTTCCCTTCAACACATCTCCTCCGCACTCTATATACACTGAAATAAGTGCATGATCTATATCTGCACTCCACTGAATCCTTGGTGTTGTGGCTTTCTTTTGAAGAAGGAGCGTCTTGAACTTCTTGTAATTGGATTTCTACTACATTCTTCCTAGGCTACTACTGCTTCCATCTCCACCTTGAGTCAATGGAGATTGCTCATGTTGTTGTGAAAAATGTTGCGATATGGAAAAGATGGTTGAGCTTTGGTAGCGATTTTAAAGAAGTTATAAAACCCTATTCTTACAAGTGTACAAGATCCAGTAGTAAGTGATAATTAATAGGGTATCGTATGCATAGGGAACAGTTGATTAAAAATAAGTATAATGTGTACTAATTTAATCCTAAATAAAAATATAATGATTTGGTTGTGAAGTAATTAAACTAGATCTGAGATATAAATAACTAAATAAACTTGGGAATCAAAATTAAATCGGAGAACAGGGAATAATATGAAATCTAGGACAGTTGAATCAGCCACTATTAATATGATTAATAGATTAATTGGAATAAGAATTAATAGGTTTATCAAGTATCCTAAACTATAAGCCGGAATACTCACAAAAATAGTATTGTGATTATTTAGGTGACATAACTTATCTAACCAAAGCATAAATTATTTAACTTTTTAATCACTAATCATCAAACACCATTGCATAACATCACACCTTGAACTACGAGAATAAAGTATGTAATTTTGATAACAATATAAACCAATAATTAATTCTACAAGAATAATTACCAATTATATTGCAAACAATAATCAACCCAACAATAATCTCAAAAGTTATGTAATCATAAACCAAGAATCAATTCTCAAACACAATTAAACTATCAATTCATACTAATAGGGTTTCATCTAAGTCCTAGAAATATAAGTTAGCTACTCATAATTGGAGAGAACATCACCCAATTATTAGAAACCATGGCCGAAAATCTGCTTGAAGGCTTCGTGTTCCTTGCTCTTCGCTGCTGCTGCTGCGTGCTATCTGCTTTCCGCTTTTCCCCACTGATATGTGTGCAAAACCCTCTTTATTTTTGTTGTTTTGTGGCTTTTAATCCAAGCCCACTTCTCCTTTATTCTCCTTGTGCTGATGCATGTCTTCTAGCCCACCAACAATAGGTTCCCTTTTTAATCTTTTCCTCTTTTCTTTATTTTCTTTTTTACTTGATGTGTGAGTTTTGGTAACAAATATTGGGCTGGCCTATTCTTTTCTAATTGATACATATCACTCCCTGTCAAAATATAAACATTACAATTTACAAGTGGAGGTCATGATAGTAACCCAACAATTTCAATTACCACTATTTCAATGAAAACGTCAGAATTACTTTTCATTAATGAAATTCGAGACTTAACAAATAAATATAAGGCCATAAAAATATATTATAGTTGACACTTATCAAGCTTGCTCATGTTGTTGGGATAAATGATGCGAACTTTGTGGAGCTTTTTATGTAGCTTGCTGCGAATTTTGGTATTTCGATTGGCTTTGAAAAAACATAAACATCCTTTGGAATTCCAAATTTTGTAGAACACTTGGATTGATTTGGAAATCATTTTGGGGATTTTGTGAGTGGTTTGGATCATTTTGGAATAAGGATTATTTTGGGAGTAAGGATTATTTCCATAATTTGAGTTTTGTTGGTTTGGATTATTTTGAAAGTATGAGTTATTAGGATTATTTGAATCCATAATATTGGTTTAAGTAGGTGAATAAAAATGATTTTAGGTAGGATAAATTGATTAGAAAGTAAAGTAGGTTGGGAAAAAGTGTGGTAGAATATATCAAATTTGGACTTGATTAATAGATAATCTTTTTTACAGTCGCTACTCTACTTTTTCAAAAAATTATAAGCTGATTTTTTTATTAACGTTACAAATATGTAACGTTAATATTATCGTTGTTAGATCTCCTAAAACTGAAAAGCAGAACCTTTAGCATGACACGACACACAGACATCACAAGACCAAATTTTACACCGTTGCAATGTGTAAAACGCTTGGCTTCTCTACCTTTTTTTCCATCTATTCACAAGCACATGTCATTTGACACTAAATGTTATTAAAAAAATACTAAATGGGCCAGCTTTCTATCGACATATGGCAACATAATACTCGTTATATGCACGCCATCCGAGGCCCAATCGGTCTGGCAGACAGGACCAACCACTAGTAAGAGCTAGTTGACTCAATGGTAAAACCAAGTAAAGCTTAAGTTTTTATTTTCCTAGACCATGTAAAACTGACACATTAAAGGGTCTTAGACCCTATTCTTTTGGGTACAGTTTCAGTTCAATATAGTTCAACTCACTTTAGTTCAGTGCTATCTAGTTCAATTCAACTAGTTTTCTTTCACAATCTTAATTAAATTCAGTTCACTTCAATTTAATTCCATTAATCTCAGTTCAGTTCAAACAACTTTCTCTCCCTTGGAAAAAAGGGTATCATCTCTCTATCCCCGATAGACTGCCCTACCGGTGCCGGTTTTCCTCCTTTGCAATGGATCTCTCTAAGCTATGGCTGAAGAGATCTCTGCTTTCGTTTCAAAACTTCGAATAGATGAGGAAGAAGATGTGATACTGGACATTAAAACTTTAAACCCTAATAATGAAAACCCTAAACTTTCACTGCTCCTTATTGGTAAACTGTTGACGGACCGATCCTACAGCCTCGACTCATTCAAGCGCACGATCACACTCGTCTGGGCCCCTGTCCATGGGCTTGTCATCCGCGTCTTGAGTCCGAACTTATTCGCTTTCCAGTTCTTTCACTGGAGGGATATGGCTAAAGTTTTAGATGGTTGTCCATGGTGTTTCGACAACATGTTAGTGTTGCTTAAGGAGGCTGATGGTGATGAGCAACCCGATCAGGTATCTATAATTCATTCTCCTTTTTGGGTTAGGTTTAAAAATCTTCCTTTCAATTAAAGATCAAACGATGTGATTCGTGCTTTGGTTGGTAATATGGATAATCCTTGAAATAGAAGAGGATGTGTTGGGAATTGGTAGATACAGAAGTGTTAGAGTCATGCTAGATGTTACCAAACCTTTACGTCGTTATAGAACGATTAAAGATGCTAAAGGTCGAGGATTACAGATTGATTTTGCTTACGAACATCTTCCATTTTTTTGCTTTGCTTGTGGTATAATGGGGGCATTCGGAGAGGGACTGCCATGGGGTATTAGAGGAGGATAGGAAGGAAAGCTTGGGATGGAGTATTGCCCTAAAAGCCACGCCTTGAAAAGGGTGTTCTAACGAAGTTGCTGAAGATGATAAATTTAGAACTTGCAAAAAGGTGCTTTTTGTCCCTACTAGTTCATTGAATGAAGTGGAGTCTGCATCAATTACTCCCAATCATGTTACCACAAATTCTGCCACCCACCCACACATTTATGGAACCCTCCTACATGTTTGTGATGAGCAATCAACACCCAAAACACCCCACGTGTCTATGACACACACCCCTTGCCCCCCTTCTTACCCAACTCCCCAACCCTGACCCACCCGTATTACACTCCACCCCACATACCCCACAGATGGCTCCCACCTCTCATTAGGAGCCCCACCCACACATCACCCCCACACCCAAATTCTCATCCCCAGCCCAATGCACCATAAACTAGCCTTCCCAAACACAACCATCACATTGCAATTCCCTCCCTCATCACCCAAACACATACTACAACACCCTGTGATCCAAATGAGGCATTGTACTTGCAAAATCATGACCCAAAACAGGAGACTTTTATTTTCTCGAGTACAAAAAATGTTGTGGAGTTAAAAGCTCGGTCATGGAAAAGACTTGCTAGCGGGAGTTTGGAGGATAAAGGACAAGTTCGAAGTATGGAGATGGATCCTTGTGATATTTCACTCAAACGTTCCCAGGAAACTCTTGTTAGTATGGATTCTGAAGCATATGTGAGTGTAACGAAGCGTTCTAAGCTGAACACTGATAATTAATGAGCTCGAAAACATCATTTCGGCGGAGGTTGGCTCAAAATAACCCCGCCAAGCATTATGAGTATCCTTTGCTGGAACTACCGAGGGCTGGGCAACCCTCGGACAGTTCGTAAGCTCCATCGTTGGAGCTCGTGCTATAACTCGTGTTTTCAATTTGGAAACAATGATTAATAAAATGGAAGTGGAGAACTTGAAAATGAAAATTGGTTTCAAAAATGCTTTTGGTGTTGCAAGTATGGGTAAAGCGGGTGGTTTATGTGTGTACTTGAATGAAAACATTGATTTTTCATTGGTCTCTTTCTCTAGAAATCACATTTGTGGAGATGTTGTGGATGGTGAGAGATCTTGGCATTTTGTAGGTGTGTATGGGTGGGCAAAAGAAGAAGAAAAGCACATGACTCGGCGTCTCATTCGACACCTTTGTGAAGATTCCTCCCTACCTATAATCTTTGGGGGGGGATTTTGATGAGATATTAAGCTATGATGAGAAAGAGGGAGGTGCGGACCGTGTTAGGCGAGAAATGGTGGGTTTCCGGGCTGTTTTGGAGGACCGTGCGCTACGTGATCTTGGCTATAGTGGAACTTGGTACACTTGGGAGAGAGGGCTTTCTGCTGCCACCGGCATTAGAGAGCGACTTGACATGTTTGTCTTCTCCTCTTCATGGCTGGACCTTTTCCTCGAGACTTGTGTCGATCACCTCCTTCGATACAAGTCCGATCATGCTGCTATGGTGGCAAAACCTGTGACCCATCGGCAGCAAGGTAGGAAGCAACGGGGTTTAAGTTCGAGACATCGTGGCTCCTTGATGAGAGTTGTGAGACCACTGTTCGAACAGCTTGGGAAGGCACGGTTGGTGAGAAAATTAACAAGCGCCTAGCCCATTTGGGTCGGCAACTGGTCTTGTGGAATGGGAGAAAATTTAACAATCTTGGGGAGCAAATTAAAAAGGTGGAAAAGGAGTTGAACGAAGCCCATAAGCGTCCAATCTCTGATGACTCTTGTAAAGATTGCTCGGCTCTTGAAAAGAAACTAGATGACCTGCATGATAAACACGAAGCCTACTGGTACCTGCTATCTAGGGTCACGGAAGTGAGAGATGGTGATCGGAACACTTCATATTTTCACCACAAAGCTTCACAACGAAAAAAGAGAAATTATGTCAAAGGTTTGTTTGATGAACAAGGAATTTGGTGTGATGAAAAAGAGGATGTTGAAAATATTTTTACTAGCTATTTTAGCAATATTTTTACTTCTGCATCCCCTTCTGATCATAACATTAATGAAGTTTTGAAGCATGTTGTGCCTATTATTTCTGATGAGTGTAATAGGGCGCTTCTCCGCCCTTTTACAAAGGAGGAGATTTATGGAGCTCTGCAACAAATGCACCAGTGCAAAGCCCCGGGTCCAGGTGGTATGCACACTATTTTTTATAAGAATTTTTGGCATATTGTTGGTGATGATGTTACTAGTTTTGTTAGTAATATCCTTTGTGGCACTATCTCCCCTGCTAGTCTTAATAAGACTAATATTGCTTTGATTCCTAAGGTCAAAGATCCAACTAAGGCTCCTGAATTTCGCCCTATTGCTCTCTGTAATGTGCTTTACAAGCTTGTTTCCAAAGCTATTGTGATCAGGTTGAAGGAATTCCTCCCTTCTATTGTTACAGAGAATCAAAGTGCTTTTGTGCCTCGGCGCCTCATAACTGATAATGCTCTAATTACTATGGAAAATTTTCACACTATGAAGCATCGTCATCGGAGTCGGAAGGGGATAATTTCTATGAAGCTCGATATGAGCAAAGCCTACGACAGAGTGGATTGGGGTTTTCTTAGAAAGCTTCTGTTAACTATGGGCTTTGATGGTCGTTGGGTGAACCTGATTATGGATTGTGTTTCTACAGTTTCATATGCCTTCATCATCAATGGAGGTGTCTGTGGTTCAGTTACTCCTGCTAGAGGTATCCGTCAAGGGGACCCCCTCTCTCCGTATTTATTTATTTTGATTGCTGATGCTTTCTCATGTAGAGTAAAGTTCAGGCGAAGCTGATTCATGGTGCTAAGGCCAATCGTAGTGGCCCAGAAATTTCTCATCTCCTTTTTGCAGATGACAACCTCCTTTCACCTGAGCTACCCGACATGAATGCGCAGAAATAGTTGATGTTCTCAGCAGATATGAAGCAGCATCCGAGTAGAAAATTATGACAAGTCGGAAGTTTCTTTTAGCAGATGAGTCAGTGTTGAACAAAAAGCTGAGTTGTTAGATGTTATGAATATGCGACAGGTGGAGAAACATGACAAATATCTTGGGGGTCCCCTCTATCACTGGAAGATTGAAGACATCTATCTTCAATTCTCTCCTTGATAGAATTTGGAAGAAACTCCAAGGTTGGAAGGAGAAAATTTTATCTAGAGCCGGAAAAGAGATTCTTTTGAAGTCAGTTATACAAGAAATCCCCACGTATCTTATGGGAGTTTATGAAATTCCCGCTACCATCATCCAAAAATTCACTCTGCAATGGCTCGATTTTGGTGGGGAAGCTCAAATACTCAATCGGAAGTTCATTGGATAAACTGGGAGTCATTGTGCACCATCAAATGCTTCGGTGGCTTGGGATTTAAAGACTTGGCAGTTTTTAACGACGCTCTTCTAGGGCGTCAAGCATGGAGATTGGCTCGTAATCCGAACTCCCTTTTTGGGAGAGTTATGCAAGCAAAATATTTTCCGTGGGGGAGTTTCCTTGAAGCTCCTCTTGGTCATTCATTTAGCTATTCCTGGAGAAGTATTTGGAGTGCTAAAGATTTAATCAAAGAAAAGTGTATTTGGAGAGTAGGGAGTGGTTCTAATATCAATGTTTGGCGGGATCCTTGGATTTGTGGTGAAAATGGCAGATTTATCACAAGTGAGGAGAACATGGAGATTCAACAGGTTAGTGACTTAATTGATTTTAATTCCATGGAGTGGAATATCCCCCTCATCGAATGAAGTTTTAATGATGATGATGTTAGAAATATTCTTGCTATTCCCCTTAGTTCTATGCTTGGCAAGGATGAGTTAACTTGGACCCTCACTAAGAATGGAGATTATTCGGTCAAGACGACCCATATGCTTGGCAAAGGAGGCAACGTTGACAGTTTTCATCAAGCATGGTCGATATTTGGGGTGCGGATACAAGCCCAAAAGTTCGTCAGTTTTTGTGGAGGCTTTGTACGAATTCGCTCCTTGTTAGATCTTTACTCCACCACCGTCACTTTATTGACTACTCGTGGCCATGGGGCTGTGACGAGATGGAAACAATGGCTCACGCAATTTTTGGATGCCCAAAGATAACCGGTTTGTGGGAGGCTTGTGGATGTGCTTCTCTCTGTAGGCATGCCATGACAATACCCATGCGTGAATTATTAGTGAGCTAGCAGCAGTTGGATGCAAAATTGGTGCAAAGAGGTATGTTCCTTGCTTGGGTGATATGGGGGGAGCGAAATAAATTGGTTTTCCAATGATCTTGCACTCCTCACCGTCTGTTAGTTGACCGTCGGTTGGTTGACCGAGTTATGAGACTCACTGAAGAACATGGTTTATATGCCCATCGTATCTATGCTCATGTACCTCCAGGTACCTCGTCGTCTAGCTCCAAGATGTGGCTTGCTCCCCCTCCTGGCGTGGTAAAGTTGAACACTGATGCTTCTTTAGTAATTGAAGGGTGGATTGGTCTCGGTGTTGTTGCGCGTGACTCAACCGAGGAAGTCTTTTTTCGGCCACTAGACAAGTTAAGGTGTTTTGGCTCTTGAGGTGGCTGAAGCAAATGCTCTTGAACTTGAGTTAAAGCTTGGTAAACGTTATGGGCTCCAGGACATTATTGTCGAATCAAATTGCCAAGTCGCTATTAACAGGCGCTCAAAGCAAGCTCTTTTCCTCTCGGATTTAGATTTCATTCTTCATGATATTCTCTCAGTCTGTAATTCATTTAAGTCTATAGATTGATCTCATGTCAAAATAGATGGCAATTGTGTTGCACATTATTTAGCAAAGCTAATCCCATTTAGGGTTGAACAAGTGTGGGAAAGACACTTTCCTTTGGAGGTGGCCCCCTATATACTCACAGATACTCTTTCTATGACTTAATATGATTAGCTTGGCTTTTCCCCTGAAAAATAAAAAAATTCCAGTTCAGTTCAACCTAAAAAGACAAGGCGTTATTAAACGAGGCGCAAACGAAGTAGTTTTAAGAAACTCTCATAAAAGTCCACATAAGACTAGTGGTGTCAATTCAGTTAACCAGTTCAGTTCTGGTTCAAACCAAACAGTTCAGTTGACTTCAGTTCAGTTAATTCAGTTCATTTTTTCGAGATTAATTGATTCAGTTTAAACTTTTTCGGTTTCAGTTTCAATCCATACAGTTAATTCAATTTTCACTTAAGTTCGCTCGGTTTACGGTTGTCTTTTGGTTTGACCCGTACAGTTTTGGTTTAAACAGTTGACTTTTTACCTATCACTATCAGTTAAACAGTTATTTTCAGTTCGAATTCAGTTAATTTCAGTTTTTTAGGTAAACCCGCATCGACTCGGGTGAAACTTGATATCGGTTATGCCATGTATAGCTTTTCCCTTCGGGTCTCGCTTCGGGTCAAGCCATTATTCATTGCATGGGAATTTCAACTCAGTTGAACTTTTGTCACATCGGTTAAACTTGTCGAAAACAACGATAGCACCAAGAGACATATCTATATTTGTCTACAAAAGCGCAGCATTTTGAAGTTGCTATATTTTCTGTAAAATTACTTTATTAAAGGTTCAACATTTGGCTGATATCGAAAAATTCAATTACAAATTCTTCATTATTCTATAGTTTTCCAATGTGTAACTATCAATGATGAATTGGTGATTGGTTGTGGTAAAAGATTAAGATGATGATTGAAAATGATGCATTAATTTATAAATCAGTTAATATAAGTAGTTAATCATTAGGCTAATCGTCTTCAGTGTATCATGAAATTTGAAACAAAAAACATCTACTTAAATAATCCAAGTATTTATTATTGTACATAATGAATGTGTCAATGGTAGCTGCTAAGCTAATTCAAAATAACAATACGATATTTGAGTTAATCGTCTTTATGTGAAATGCATTTTGAAACATAAAACATATGATTGAACTAATATGTAGTTATTGGATTAGATGGATGTATAAATATAAGTCATTAAGTTGATTCAACATAACTACATTATATTTAACCTAGTCATATTTAATTTCAACTAATTTTGAAACTAAAAATATCTAATTGAATTAGAATAAGTTGTTGTCGGATGAGATTAATGAACAGACCAATGTAAGTCGATAAACTAATTCAAGATAACAATCATTTATTTGAGTTTAGTAGTCTTTAAGTTAAATTCATTTCATAACTAAAACATCTAATTCAATTGATGCAAGTTGTCATGGGATGAGATATATGAATGTACCATCAATCAGTGACTTATAATAAGTTGATAGAATCATACAAAGTATCAATCCTGCATTCAAGTTATTAGATTTTAAGTTAAATCAATTTCAAAACTATAAACATGTTATTGAATTAGATTAATATGTGTCAATATAAGTCGATAAGTTTGTTAAGGATAACAATACTCCATTCCAGTTAATCGTCATTAAGCTATATTCACTTTCAAACTCAAAACATTTACTTGAATCGAAACAATTTGTTATCCAATAAGAACAATGAAAGACTTATAACTATACACTTATATTATATAAATATAATAATAATCTTTGATGTATTCTCTTAACTTTCTACACATGTGAGTATAAACTAATAAATGATCAAGGTGATGATGATTTATAATGGTGAATGATCATAATTTAGTGATGATGATGATGATTAAAGTCGATAAACACAAGCTAATATAATACGAGTATAATGTGACAAAAATCAGTGTAGTTGGGTAATCATTAGGCTAAACTAGATCAGTATACTGTGCAGATATATGTATTGCATTTTGAGTATATATTAATGTATAGAATAGTGTATAGATCAAAGTATTGAATTTCGAATATAGATTAGTATAAACACAAGCTAACACGAATTGATTAGTTTATAGAATAGTTAATGTGAGTGGGTAATCATAAAAGAAACTCTCTCCTCTCTTTCATAATATATTAATTATTATTAATTTTTTTATAAATGTATCAATTGCAATATTTTGAAATATCATATTATTAGAAAATATAATTTTAGATGGTACCAACTTATGAATAGTTATAAAGGAATGATATAGTATACATTTAGTAAAAGATGAAATTAATATATTTAAATGATTTCGTAGATATAAAATAATAATTGAATTTTAGTGAGATATAATAGTGAGGAGGCACATCGTGTTAATGAGCTTGGGTGGCTCGCAAACTATTCGAGCTCGGCTCGGTCAAAGCTCGGCTCGAGTTCGAGATCGGCTCGAGACCATAACGAGCTGAGCCTGAGCCTCCTTAAGTTCGGCTCGAGAGTTCGTGAGCAAGCTCGAAAATATTTTAGATAGTGTTTATGTAAAAAAGTAATGTCCCACATCGATAAAAAAAAGTGAAGACCAACCTTCTTTTCCATATATAATCTTATTACTCTTTAAGTCTTTAACTATACTTATTGTTTGATTTGTCTTATTTTATAATGTTGGACAATCATTAAATATGCAAGACCCAAAAACTTGAACTTAATATAAAATTAATTATTCTACTAACATTCCATCACTTTAAATTATGGGAAATTCTCCATGGTAGCCCTCAAGTTTTAGGAATTCTCTATGGTAGCAGTTCTTATTTCATTTTCTCAGTGGTAGCCCTATAATATTTGGCAAAGTCCTTTGGTAGCCAAAAACATGTTAATTATCATTTTATTATTTTTAATTATGTTAAAACTTAATTTGATTAACATTAATTATGATTAAACCAAATTTTTTTAATAATTAAAACATAAAAAAAAAAACCAAAACCCAGCCCCACCCTCCACGACCCACACCAGACCACCACCTCTACCCTCCACGACCCAGCCGCCAGCCGCCAGCCGCCAGTTGCCACTCGCCACCCCACACCGGACCTTAGCCACCCAACACAACCCGAGCCACCCAACCAACACCCAAACCAATTCGAACCACCCAAATGTCAGAGATTCAAACCACCTACACACTACCCCCCAGCCACCCACGATCCACCCCCCGAAACCGGTATCCACCACCCACGAAACCGATCCACCACCCACCGAAACCACCCTCTAAACCCGAAAACCACCTACGAAATCAATCGATGGTATTGGATGATGATGATGAATCGATGATGGTGGATCGATGATGATGGTAAATCAATGGTGATGATGAAGAGTCGATGGTGATGATGGTGATTTTTGTGGGTCAATTAGTGATGATGGTGGGGATTTCAGTAAATTCTAAATTGATAATGATGATGAATCAATGATGATGATGAATTGGGTCAGTTAGTTTCGATGGTGGAGGATTTCGTGGATGGCTGGGTCATGGAGGGTGGATGTGGTGGGTGGGGCGTTTTGTGGGTCGTGGGTGGGTGGGTGGGGCCGGGTCGTGGAGGGTGAAGGGTGGAGGTGGTGGTCTGGTGTGGGTCGTGGGGTGATATTATTTTCAGATTACACAAGTCCCACGTCGAAGCTATAACAAGTGCAATAAGAAATCAACTCTTTAAATATGGGTGTACATGGAGGCTTGATATTTGTGGAAGTTGTGCCTCATTTATTTAATGGGCCGGACTCTTCTTGGGCATTTGCAACCCTTGACTTAATTAATTGAGTTTGACAAGATTTAGTTGGGTTTTAGAATTTTTCAAGCCTGATTTATCTAAGTTCAATCTATTTCTATTTTAATTATTTGTAAGTTTAAGTTTCGAGCCGAGCCGAGCTCGGGTTAGGTTTCTCGAGCTCGAGTCGAGCTTGTCCTTGACAATCTTCGAGCTGAGCCGAGCTTGGACATGTTCGGTTTTGGTTCGGCTCGTTAACACCCCTAGGCACATGTGAAACATTTTTCAAATATTAGTTTTTTAAATTGATTGCAATTCATTCTAGTTTTACATTGAAAGACAAGAAATATTATATTGGACCTTGGTTCATTGTTTAAAAAACTTTTCCACACAAAGCTAGAATACACAGAGAAGTGAAGAGGCGTGAGAGGAGAAGTTATACTGTACATATGATATACACAATATAGGCTTGGAATAATAAATCAAAGTCAAAGTACAACATTGACCTTATATAGGCTTGGAATAATAAATCAAAGTCAAAGTATAACAATGAACAAGGCCAAGGTCTAGTATAATACAAATAAAAAAAAAATTACGAAATTAGTTGTTATATTTTGAAACAGTTCAGTTTGAGACAATTTTATTCTCTACAGTTTAATACTTTATTTAGTTTGATTCGGTTCAGTTTAGAACAGTTTTATACAGTTCAGTTAAAAACAGTTTTATACAGTTCAGTTAAAAACCGTTTTATTCAGTTCAGTTAAAAACAGTTTTATTCAGTTTGATTCAGTTCAGTTAAAAACAGTTTGAAACAGTTTTCAGTTAAATTCAGTTCATTTTCAGTTCAGTTCAGTTCAGTTTAAACCGGTTTTCCGTGCAGTTAATTTCAGTTTGGTTTGTTTTCGGTTCAGTTTCAGTTCAGTTTCAGTTCAGTTAATTGCAGTTTACTTTAATTTGATTGACTTATCGATTTTTAACTTTTCAATTATGGGTGAATTCAGTTCAGTTTATTCAGTTCAGTTGGTCATCAGTTTGCAGTTTAACCATCGGTTATCAACCAAACTGACAGCGCTACATAAGACCATAGCCCCATCTCTTCTCTTCTCACGAAAAAGCATATCTACATAATCCTTTTGTAGCAAGCACACTGTCTGAGTCCTTTTCCAACCTTCACTTTTTTAATGCAAGCAGCATTGGCAGCCATGGCAGCGCACACCATTCTCGCTTCCCACCCTACATTATCTCTTATCTCTCCTTTTTCCTCACCCACTACCATCTCAACTTCTCTTAACTCCTCTTCCTTAAATGGCCTCTCTTTCAACCTTTCTTCTCAAATCCAATCTCTCTCTTTGTCCACTTCTGCCGCCCCTAAACCCCTCACCATTGTTGCTGCCTCCAAAAAAGCTGTTGCTGTTCTCAAGGGCACTTCCAATGTTGAGGGTGTCGTCACTTTAACCCAAGAAGATGATGGTATAATATGATATAACTACCATTATTGTTAGCTCCAATAATGCCATATGTTTTTTGCGAGTTCATTCATTATACATCCAGGTGGACTCAAAGTATAGTACATGTACACCACTTACATTCTCCCCCTACACGGGTGGAGAATGTGAGAGTGTACATTTACACTGGGGCTTAGGATGCAAATTATAACGGTTGCTTTTTACAAATCTGATTGAAATTGTGCAGATTGAAGATTTTTTTTTTTTTTTTTTTTTTTTTCTTGTTGCCTTTTTCAGGGCCAACTACAGTCAACGTTCGTATTACTGGACTTACTCCTGGGAAACATGGATTTCACTTGGTCTCTTTCTTTTTCTCTCTGATTTTTATCTGGGCAATGTTGTAATGTTGGTAATTTTAATTGACTGTTTCGTTTGATTGTTTTTTTTTTATTATTGGACAAATTGTATAGCATGAATTTGGAGATACAACAAATGGGTGTATTTCTACAGGTTTGTTTTTTTGATCACTTTTCAAGTTTCTGGTGTGGAAATTGACACTTGATTGTATGTTTTGTATCTGATTTTATTGGGGTTCTTTTGGGGTTGAATTTGGTTAAATTTAGGGCCACATTTTAATCCTAATAGCATGACACATGGTGCTCCGGAGGATGAAATCCGGCATGCGGGTGACCTGGGAAACATTGTTGCTAACACAGATGGTAAGAGATTTGGAATGTGATGGGAGTAATATTTTCGGATAGTTTGTTGCTGGGAATTTCTTGTTGCTTCAACTCTATCTGATTGGTTACTTTTGATTTTGGCAATTGTAAATTGCAGGAGTGGCTGAGGCTACCATCATTGATAATCAGGTCTTAATTGAAATACTTATACTACATTAAGAAGTTCCCAATTTTGACATATATCCTGCCTTATTGAGACCCTTTATCATATTGTTATGTAGATTCCATTGAGTGGAACAAATTCTGTTGTTGGTAGAGCCCTTGTGGTCCATGAACTTGAGGATGACGTTGGCAAGGGTATAATTTTCTAATACTTGCTTGGATTGTTGGCTGTCATTATTGCCTGTTTGCTTTAGACGATAGCATTGTTTAGTGTCATCAACTTATTTTCTGTTTGCTTGCAGGTGGACATGAACTGAGTCTGACTACTGGGAATGCTGGTGGAAGATTGGCTTGTGGTAAGCTTGTCTACCATGTGGCTTTTTGATCTTCATCTTTGCAAATCTATTTGATTCGAATGATTGTTTGGCTTAGGGTTTGAGTTCTAGATTGCATCAATGGACTACTCTACAAGTAAAAGTTCTTGACGGATACAAGAGAAATAACTCTTAGAAACTTCTTTAATCCATGCAACCAGTGTCACTGTACCTTAAGATTGAAATGTTTTGAACACACGTTCTTTTCCTTAAGTTGCTTTGAGGGGATGAGTATCAATTTGTCATATGGGGAAGTAGGCCAAGATTAATCAATTGTCATCTGAAAAACTGAGATGAGTTCAGGAGTTAGTGTTTGGTGACTCTTATGTGAAGCCAAACTTAAGAATATGGTATAGTGTATCTAATGCTTGTGGAGATATCACTGGTTGATAAAAATTGAAACTGATTCAAAAAGTAGATTGCCTTCCATATGGAGAACCCCCAAAAAAAATTTATGCACACAGGTTGGTGTTTTATGATTAGGCAACTGGAAGACTTTACTCTGGATGTGATAAGATTGTACAGTTCATAGTTTCAGATTTTGTTGTGACAACTATCTTATAGGCGGCAGGTGTTTATATGATGGCAGAACATACAAGGTTAGACTGCAGTTCTGGTTTACTGTTGTTATCCCTTTAGTAGAATGTGAACCTGAGTTTTCAACAACTTATTGTTGTTGAGAAGTCATTAACTCAAACATATGAAAGCATACTTCACGCAAAGCTATTAGTAGTAGTATTGGAAAAAGAGAAAAACTGTATTCTATTTCTCATTTTCTTCTCAAGTACATATCTTTGTAGACCAATCAGCTTCTTTCCATAGGTCTTAATTTTTGACATGTCTAGCCCATTTACTTTCTAAGACTCTAACTCCACCCTTTGCTTCCCCTCTTCATGTATGAGTTCAAAATTCAAATCTAAAATCTATCATCCCTCTCATGCTTGTTTTCTCTCAGTGGGAATTAATTAGTGGTGATTAATAAATAGAGTTTTGAACTGGCCAATCCATAAACACTTATAGGCATATTGCAGTAATGCAGTGTATTGAGGCCACTTAGGAATTTGGAACATATGTGATATTAATCCCAGGGCCAAGGGCATGAGCTTATGTGTTTGACGTCATGACGTGTGAATGACTCTTTCTTTCCTTGTTACGGTGGCTTATGCATATGTTTGATAGAAAGAAAGTTCTGCAGCGGAGGTTCTGCTTTTGCTGCCATTTGATTTAATAAGCCAAATTAGAGAGTTGCACTTTGTTGTCCGGTAGGAAGGGAAATTCATCATTCTACGCAGCTTTGCTGCACGGAAACCCTCGTGAAAGTCCCTTTCCAGTCTCTAGGACTCGGAAAACTTGGGAATATCTCGTCTGTAGATGACCAAAAAAAATTTCTCCTTGTGCATCTTTAAAATATCGTAATGACCATTTTTCCTACTAATATCTTTTGATCACTCAAATTAGCTCTTAATAGTTAACACCCTTTTTTTTTATCTATATAATTATTAATAATAGATGCAAGATTTACATTTTTTAGGCAAAGGAATTGATTTTTTGTTTTAAATTTGCATCTCCATGGTTCCTAATTGTTTGAAAATTGTGTTCTATCCCCTTTCTCTGAATATAGCATAGTCACAGTGCTTCGTGAAGGGGAGAATTGGTCACGTATATACAATATTAAGTATGTATGAGTTTGTAGATTACTTATATTCATTTGTCACGTTAGGCTTTGATTGGAAAATATTTTTGATCGCTTGCGACTTCAGGACTACCAGAGCAAAAACCATGATGCTGATCTGTTAATCCATATGGATTTATAAGAAATGAGAGTGAAAAGAGAAAATAGAACTTAATGGAAACAAAGATAGAGGGGAAAAAGGAAAAGAGAACTTGACTAGACTTGCTACACTGAAAAATTTAAAAGGAAAAAGAATGGTGCTGAGTACTTTTAATGAAACGGAAATAAGAAACAAAAAGATAAAATCAGTTAGTGTATCATTCCTTGTTGTTGGTTGTAAGATCCATGCTTGACTTGAAACAATTTTCCTATCAGTGTCAACTAGTAAGAGCCTTAGATGTAAAGGGCTGTTTATGTCTTGACCTCCCCACACCTCAACAGCAATGAGATGCATATTATCTTGTTTTTGGAACCATATATTACAAGGTGACAAATTTTACCCCTGACTCAAGTGACATAGGAATATAAAGTCTTTTTTTAATTGTTGAAATAGACTTTAGAAGGAGTTGAGGAATGTAACAAGTAACAACCACTCAACCAGATCTAAACCTCACTTTTAGCTTAGGCTGCTGATTGATCTTATGCCCCAACTAGCTTAAGACCAGGAATATTGTGGCTGATGTTTATTCATTTTTTGAGCACACATATGGATGATGTCAGGGAAGAGGTTTTGGTGCGATGCAGTTATTTGCAGGATGATTGCTTAATATGCAGTACTAAGATGTGTAGGAAATTTATATTGGGGAATGATGAAGATAATTTGTGCAAGTTCTACTGGCAGAATTCTAGCTGCTAATGCAAATTAATCCAAGATAAAAGTGGTTGGCTCCGTGAAACAGCTGATTTTAAAAGTTCATGTGTTTTTTAGAATCTATGATAGGTGCTGTTTTCTTCTATTTTACCGTTTTCTTTTTGTCCAGTTAGCTACTTTCCTTGGTACCTGTATTTCCTTTTATGATGCGTGTCGTTCCTTACTATCCACTTCAGAAAAGGGATGAGCTTTGGGGGAGGGGGGGAGGGGATGGTTCTGTCATTACTCATTGGTGAGTTTTAAAGGAGTGAGCCGTGAATGAGAGATAGGATAAGAGTTTATCTTTAGATGTTAGAATAGGTATCTAGATTGGGATGTTTCAAAGTATAAATTGGGAAATCTAATTAGTAAATTTTATCTTGGATTCTTTTTTTATGAACGCCACAGCGTGCTGCTACTTTTACATCTGTGACTACCTTTTTCCTGGATTTTTTTTAAGAATTTTTTTTTTAAAAATCTGATTTATTGTGACTGGAGTTATAGGCCAAAAATTTAATAGTCAAAGACAATTTCATAATCATGCTAAAAGAATCTTGCCTTATGGTATCTTGTGAGGCAATGGAGATCTAGAAAACTGGAACAATATGACAGAGAAAAGAAGCACTCAGTGGTGCAACATCAAATATCAGATTTATTCTAGTATTATGGTCTTGTGAATTGGTCATGTTAAATCTTTATCCAAGTTCATCACTAGTCAAGAATATTTTTACAATGTTTAACAGAGAGATTCTTCAGTTGTTTGTGTATATTTCACGTGCTGCATGTATTTTTAATATTTCTATTTTACTATTGTGTTAGGTCAATATGAAAAGATAAGGAAAATGATTCCCCCCTTTGAAATGTGACATTTTAGTCCATTGCTTAAAGGCATAGTCTAGTAATAAGAGTGTAACTTATCCAGTAAGGTTTGTCAAATATAGGAATCTTGTTAGTGGTACAGAACATCCAAACACTTAGGCTTACCAAAATCTACTGCATTCTAGAGATTTGAGAATATATACACCATGTAATTGTCAGGAGACATCATTTCCTTTCTTTTTTTATATCTCATAATGTACACATGTTCGATTGTTCTAGTTGTTTTATCCTTTTGGCTGATCAAAAGCAACATTCTCAGATGTCACTAGGACCTTGGTTAGCCAATTATAGCATTAGTCTCAACATCTGTCTGATGTTAATGAACTATAGTTTTCCGCAACCATTCCCCCTAAGGTGTGTATTATATGTTACTCAGACTCCTATATGTGTCGGAGACGGCCATCTTGTCTAATCTTTGCAAGATTTTGGTCCAAAATGAAGTGTCATAATCTTGTACTCATGTTCGAGTAATCGACACGTGTACTTAGGGAGAAATGAGGAGTCGGAGTAACATATTCGTATATGTCCATTTATGCCTTTTCTCTTAGGATAACTTGTCAAAACAAATATTTTATATACCACTTTTTGGGAGAAACAATCTTTTATAATTTATATGGCAACTTAAGACCTTAATTTTTATTTTTTGTAAGACACAATCTTACCTATTTTCAGGCGTTTGACCTTAATTGTTTTTGCATCAGGTGTCCTGCAAGGTTAATTAGTCAGAAGTGTATCTTCTGAGTTCAAATTGTTTTTTTTTCTTTAGATTACTGGAATTGTAAATTAAATCATCTAAATTTGACCAACGTACTTACTTGGAGCGGTTATCTTGATGCAGGTGTTGTTGGTTTAACTCCTCTGTGATCTTACCAGTTTGTCTTGGGAATGTTGTTCGTGGAAGAACTTCAATACTAAAGGTTTTGGGTACCATTGTTAATGAGTTAAATTGCTGGTGCCATTGAACTATGAACTTTATTTTCTTAAAACTCCTAACTTTAGGAGGTATCTTGTTCTGTACTGATTATGCTTCTTCATGCTAAAAAGGGTATTCTGTTTTTGGAGAACTGATGATAATAATAGTGTGCAATGTTGTACCTTGTGTCTCATTGTTGCTTTTGTAGGCGTGTTACTGACAGCATTGTCTGTGTAGGGAGCTATTTACATTCTCCCAAAACACGAGCAAACGAAACTTTTTTATGCTAGGTTTGGGAAGTTCTATTTCAATTAGGTAAGCCATACAAAGCCTAGACTCCAATTAATTCGGATTCGAGCCAGGTCATCCCCCAAATAGGATGAAAGCTCTCCTTATATATATTGTTTCGTTCCCGAGGCTTGAACTTGACAAGTTGACATTCTAATCAAGTTGGAACAACTTCCTTATTAGTCGATTGAAGCCATACTGTTGGTAATTTTGGGCTACATAAGGTTAGGTTTGGGTACAATTGGGTTGGGTCATACTTGATTTTGGATCTGGTCAATGTCTAACAACACTAACGGAAACTAACACGAGTGAGCAATCACTTTGCAAAGTGGTCAGCTATCCTGAGTTAGTTTGCTTTCGTAACGGCTCTAATCTAACAGCACCATTATTCATGATTGAAAATAAAGATTGTGAGCACAATCTTATCTTTTTTGTCCCTTAATCATGAGTAGAAATAAGACTACGGGGTTATTTGATTGATATAAAAATTTATGAGAAGTAGAATTTCCTAAGAAGTAATAAGGTGAAGTTGTTTTGTTGACAAAAATGTAGGAAGTTACTTATATAGGTCCTCTAGGTAAGTAAAATTTCCCATAATCAACCAAACAACTTTTAACACTTCCCTACGAAATGAAACTGCAAGAAAAATATTACTTTCTAGGAAATACTCATTCCTACCAAACAAGCCCTAAGAATTATTACAAGTTGATAATTTAAAGTTATAGTTGACACAGTCCAACAATATTTTACTAATAACAATATGTTTCTATGTATTAGTAAAAATTAGCTGGTCAAACTTAATTATTGAATATTGCATAACGTAAAAAATGTTAAATTAATTTTAAAAATAAGAGAGTATAGAAAATACAGTTTTTTTTTTAAAGAAAATTCACTTATATATTTAGTGAGAGAGAGTCAAATAATCAATTGTTATCGCTATGTACATTAATAATGACATTGTTTGATAGCTTGGATTAAGAATTACATTCTTCCTATTTTTCTAAACAACAAAAGGAAAATGAAAAATAATACTCCATCTGTCTATAGATAATTGGCCATATTTTATTGGATATTTATTTTGTATCTCCACCATAACAATATAGTATATTATTAAAAATTTATATAGATTTTCCAATAAAATAACCTTTTTAAACAAGACTACTCTAAAAAAAATGAAAAAACCCTTTTGAAAGAATATGAAAAAGTAGAGAATATGAATAAAAATGTAGCAAAGTCCGGCATGAGTACGTCTATCCAAATGAAGTACCCATGCTTCATATCCCGTATATTGATTCTCAATGGTAACATATATGTAGAAACAAATATTATTCTATAAAAGGTTGTTGAATTATGACCGCAACATATATTTCTAAGATATCAGTTTTATTATTATTTCGAATGGATATTTGAAGATATTAATGGTCAAAGTTGGCGTTGTCAACAGGAAAGTTAAAAGTGGAGCAACAAAGTTGCAATGGCTATGAATCCCAGGTCATTTCATGTAAATATTTTGCGATAATGCTCAAGTCAACCAATCTACTGTATGGTCTCTTCTACAAGTGGTACTAGTTCATTTGCTTGGACATTTGTCTATCTCTTTAATAATGCCAGTGTGATAAAGGATTTATGGAATAGTATGTGTAAGTTTAGCAGCTCAATATCAGGGTTCATGAATCATGGGTCATTCTGGATGACATCAATTTCATTCTGTAGGCAGATGAAAGAGTAGGGGCTGTGGTAAGACCACAAGATATGCAGCCTCTTATGATGTTATCTCTTTTGTTTAAAATTGTGATGTTAGAGATATTAAAAGCTCTAGGTGCCTATTTATATGGAACAATAAACAAAATGAGCAGAGTAGAAATCACTTCAAGCTTGACAGGGTCATGGCGAGTGAGAAGTAGATGGAGCTTTTTCCTTACAGCTGAAGCGCAAATTTTTTTCTTTTCAGATTGCATATTTAATCATTTCCTTGCTGTTCGAGAAAGCCTTTTAGATACTCTAAAATGTGGACTTTAGCTCTGAATTATGTCGTGGTGGTTTAACATCATTGGCAGCAAGGAATTGTGGATACACTCATGTATAGTGTGGTTCAATGGCTGAAATAATTGAAGCACGGCTCAAAGCTTCTGAATAAACATGGATTTAGTGACATTCTGGTGGCAAATATGCAGACACGTCAGGAAATGATAAAATGCCAGGTTAAGTTATAACAGATATCTACTTCTGTTGATCACATTGAGGCTGAAATGGTGGATAGGGAAGCTTATGGTAAGGCTCACACAGCTTACCTTAGTTTTGTTAAAGCAGAAATACAGATTAAGTTGGTAAAAAGAGGGTGGTGAGAACTCTAAATTTGTTTTTAGAGTATGAAGTCCAAGAATGCTCACAATGCAGTCTATGCAAAAGTAAAGATAGTAATGGTGTATGGTTGAACGATCTCGCTGCTGTGTCAAGCTTTTGTTGATTACTCCAAGCACATCTGGGTTCTGTTCAAGGTTCTAGAAGGAAAGTTATGGGTTTCGTGGTGAGAGTTGAACCTATGTAAGGTCTGATCATGTTCAACAACTCATGGCCCCTATTTCTACTAGAGAGGTGAAGGATGCTTTATTTTCTATTCTTGGAGAGAAGACACTAAACCCTCATGGATATAGTAGCTATTTCTTTCGAAGATAGCTGGGACGACATTGTTGGACTAGACATCACTTCTGCAGTGTTTTTCGTTACTTTAGGGAAGCTATCAAAGGAATGTGAACGCTGAAAGTGAAGGCTTAGCTGTAAATTGATGGCAAGATTGAAGTCTTTGAGCACTAGACACTTATCTTTTTGCCGGGAGAGCTCAATGAATCAATTATGTTTTAATTGAGCCTACATGTGTATTATGTCCAAGTGATTATTCTGTTCTAGCCATAATTAATCAAATTTACAGATGTTTTTTGTGCTATGGTACTCATGACAGTATGGTTCTTAGGTTGGCTCAGTGGCTTGAAATGATGTATGTCCGCCTAAAATTTTGGTGCTCTGGGTTTTCGGAAGCTTGATAAATAAAACATTGCAGCTACTGGGAAACTCGTATGCGCTATTGCTACTAAGAAACATAACTCCGTGGATTCGTTGGGTCCATGCTGTTTTTCATTAAGCAAACTAACCGGATAAATTACAATGCCCCTGAGGAATATTGCTGGTATTGGGAAAAACTCCTCGAGGTGAGACAAAAATGACTCTCCTTGTGTTCTGGAACATGAACTATGTCAAATGCAGAAATATTCCATCAATTCTAGCTACTTGCCTGAAACTTTGCAGTTCTAGTGATCCTGCTTCATGAACTAAAGTAGTTTGGTGTGGGATATCTTTACCTAAACATAGATTGATATGCTGGATGACTGTTAAAGGAAGATTGTCTAGGAAAAAGTTGTGTAAAATGTGTATCTACTGCCGTTGTGTGCCCTATATGCAGTGACATCAGTGATTAGTGAGCCACATGATCATCTCTTCTTCACTTGTTATTAGTCAGCATTAGCAATGTGCCTTGCAGATCATGGTGTGAGAATAAAACCAGAATTGTGAGCATATCTGAATGCAAGAGTGGAAAGCTAAGAGCAAGCAAGCAGATTGCTGTTAGGAAGCAATGTTTATATTCCATATTTGCAGCCTGGGTTTATCATTTGGAGAATTAGGAATCATGCCTTAGCTTGTGGAGCTTGAAAGTAATGTGTGTTGAGTCTTTGGTACAGGTTACTAAGTCTGGTGTGAAAGCTAGATTTTCTCATATTATACCTTGAAAAACAAGTTTGACAGATAAAAATTTGATGGAAAATTTGGCAAAAACTACTCACGTTTTTGTTAAAATTACCTTATAAAAGAATACTTCCCTTCCAAAGCAAAAATGTTGTAAAACTACTTTTAGCCGGATTTTGGCTTTTAACCACCTTTTCAAGTTGTTGACCTTTCAATTTTTGTGTTTTTTTTTTCTCTCTTCCTTTTCGCTCCATTTTCACCCAAAATTTCCATACTCCTTTGAAAATTGCACTAAAATGTTGTTTTACAAATCTATGTAAACAAGAAGGAAAAAGAGAAAGGGTCAACATAAGAAAAAGGTGGTCAACGACGAAAATTCGGCCAAAATTAGTTTCTTATAACGAATAGAATATTGACAATAAAAACCACTTTTTTTTCCATAAAGTAGTTTTGGACAATTTTTTATATTGATTTTAGAGAAGTATTGGCAAGGTTACTTCCTAGAATATATGCATACCTATCCTTCTCTATAAGTCTTAAATTGGTTTACGAAAACATCAACACACGGATGAAAAAGTATAAAAAAATTAGTCCTCATCTAAATAATAAATATTAGTCATGTAGCAATGCTGAGACATTTAAATTCAACAAGTACTACTCTTAAAGTACCTCTCAAAACATGTTCTAGAATCTAGACATCCCCATAAATTCAATAATACAATGAATGAAGAGGGAAAAAAACAATCTTTGCAAGAAAAGTAACTATAGTAAAGTAATTGAATTGAAGACCAAGAAGCATTAAACACCTGAGAATATCAGTTTCTTGTTTCAAGAAACCAGATGAGTTGAATAAATACTAGAAGAAGTTCTTAAGGTTACTTCTTTAAATTAAGTTGTGTGTTAAGGCAAGATTAAGAACACTCAATTACTATGTCATCCCTTGATGACGTTGCATTTACCGGTTAGATATATTAGTAGCTCTACTACTACTACAACCTCCTTTCCTTGCTGCCTACGTGTGTGATCACTATTCATTTGCTTCGATCCGTCTCCCTTCACGCGCACTCAAAGTGCGTCATAAATCATTTTGTACAACCAAGTGTCCCTCCAAAGTTAACTTAGAATCCTCTCATTGGCCAAAAAAGAGTGAGGCATAGCTCAATTTGTTAGAGCTTTTCTCCTGATTCCAGGAGATTCGAGATCGATTCTCATCACCCGTCATGAGACTGTGGGATAAAACTTCGTTAATTAAAAGCTAGATGTTATGTTAGTTTTCTGTACGCACCCATTCTCTCTATCTGTGTAGCTAGACCGGATTAACCTGTACAAGATACTGGTCCGATAATAGAATTATGTTTATCAATCTTTTAAAAAACTAAAAAAATATATATAAAAAGAAAAAGTGGGGCTCTTCACAAAAAGGGCCGCTTTTGACTCGCATATAAGCCACTTTTCTTGTACATCTATCTTTCTCTCACTCTTTGCATATATATACACGCACACAAACACACCCTCTTTTTTCACTCTCCTTCACTCACTCCCATTCTTTCACACCATCTCTCATACTAAGCCTTATTCTTAATATTATTATAAAAAAATTCTCATGGAATCAACAGAAGAAGAGTTCTCAAGTTTCACCACCAAGGGAAGGCGTACAAAGCGTCAACGATCACTCCTAGCAGCTTCCGCCTCATCGAGTTATCAAGGCGGCGGTGGTGGTGGTGGTGATGATGATGGTATTGTTGTTGTTGGTGGTGTTGTTGTTGGTGGTTGTTCTGATAATAGTTATGGTTCCTCATCTTCAGACGCTTCGCCGTCCGATGAGCATGATATCATGAGCGAGGTAACGACTGAAGAAGAAGATATGGCTAACTGTTTAATTCTCTTGGCTCAAGGGAGAATACACAAGGAAAAGAAGCCTTCTATAAATATAAAGTCCAAGACCAATAACAACAACAGCAATAACAACAACAATAAAAAAAACAATAATAATTCTTGTACTAGTATTACTAGTAATATTGGTGTGTATGAGTGCAAAACATGTAATAAAACTTTCCCTTCATTTCAAGCACTAGGTGGCCACCGTACAAGCCACAAGAAGATCAAGTCCTCCGCCGCCACGACGACCACCACTACCACTACTACAACCACTGCGGTCCGATCCACGGACCATAAAAACGACCACTACAACCGCGTAATTCAACACGGTCATGATCATGTTGTTGACGAGCTCGATAGGATGGAGTTCATCACGAGTAAGAAGTTTATTGTTGTACAAACACAACATCATAGAAACAACAACATGAACAACAATAATAATAAAGCAAGGGTGCACGAGTGTTCAATATGTGGGTCCGAGTTTCCTTCAGGGCAAGCCTTGGGTGGTCATATGAGAAGGCATAGAACATCAGCAGCTGTTCCTGGCCGTCCGATGATGATCACTACTACTACTGCTGCTGAAGCAACGGCTGTGATTGATACTGGTGGGCCCAGGAATATTCTATCCTTAGATCTTAATCTTCCAGCTCCTGATGATCAGGATGATCAACAACACATAGATGTGGATGATCACATGAAGACTAAGTTTGTTCATGTTCTTCCTACGCCAGCTCCTTTGGTGGATTGCCATTACTAAACAAAAAATTAAGGATAAAAAGTATATTGATAATTGATTTATATATTGTTATTGACTTTTTACTGTGAATTATTGGGCATTTTATATATATTGCATTTATATATACATGATATTGGAAAAAAAAACATTATATTGTAATTGGGTCAAATTTTGGATTTTATTCATTTAGTTACAAAAAAAAGCTGTTTAATTTGCTGAGGTTGGGGAGAAGAGTTGAGTTTGCTTAGCTTAGTTATTGGGAGTGAAATATGGATGCTTATAAAAATTTTATTAGTTTTGGTTGGATGACAAGTTTGAATTCTTTCCTTTGAGTAAGTGGCTAGTATTGGTGGTTGCCTTTAATTCACGAAAAGTGAAGTGATGGGGGCATCTACTTAATCTTGCCCTTTTGGATCAGTTTACTTTCTCTGCTTTCTTTTTCACTAATGCTTACTATTTCATTATTTTTTATGGGTTTGCTTACTTATAGTATTCCACACTTGTCCAATTTTGGGTGTTGCACAAAATACATTTTCCCTATTTATGAGGAATAAAGTTGCATATATCTTGTTTTTCCTTTTATTTGATTTTATTTAATTTGGAAGAGTAAAGTGGTATCATAATAGATTGTTCGGCTTGAATTTTTATTCTACTCTAGTAATTGCCGTCTTACTTATTTCATGATATTAACACTTTAAGTTCCTTAAAACAAGCACTACACGTACATATATGGTCGATTACAAGTAAGCGAGTATGAACTATCAATTTTATAACTATGTTATTGTATATCACACTTTCATATTTCTCAATCCGTCACTGCAAGTCCGAGGGAACAGTGTTGTAGTATTGATTAGAGTGTAAAAAAGGCAAAAAAAGGGGGATAGTTTGTTATTTTAGAGTGAGAAGAGTGAGTGAAAGCATTTTGAGTAAGAGGGGGTGGCAGGGGCTGGTTGGCTAAAAGGATTCTGGCAGCAACATATACACCACAACAGAAAGTCGTGGATTAGGTTCTTTTGTTCTTGATTGCAATAAAAGCTAAAAATCCACTGCTTTCGATCTATCTCCCTGTCTCACTCTCTCACACTCTCTTTCTATCTCATCAGTTTTATTTTTCATGAAGTGACAAAGAATAAATGGATAGGAAAGCTGAGTTGGTAAGGGACCTCCCACATGCATGCACGGTGCACTAATACACACTACTAACTCACACCGCTTTAGAGTTTAGTGTAGTAACCGCCTTCCTATTATTAATTCTTTCGTTAAGATTTTAATTTATTCGTCCCACTTAATTTCATGCCATTATACTTCTTTTATGTCCAGTACTATAGTAACATTTATTTACTTATTATATGCTCTCCGTTTACTCACAAAAAAAAAAAAGAATAAAATTGGCATGGTAATGGATTTATTATATATTCTCTATACACCATAGTTCCTACTACTACTTGATGAGTATTCTATAGATAAGCAAAAGACTGAAGAGTGGTTCCTAATTAATCAAGTCAATACATTGAATATATTAACTCATGGTTGGCTACGTGGAGACCATGAAGTATATTACACAAAATTTCAATTTTAATATGAGAGTTTTCTACAAGCAAGAAAGTGTGGTACTCTTTCTATGGTAGAAAATAATCACCCATTCTAATTAGAATTATAAAAAATGACTAGTAAATAAAATAAAATAAGATGATGTCTCATTTTAAAAGTCAGACACTTAGCCTTATTTCAACTTGAAAGTTGGCTCTATAAAGCAAACTTTTGCATCAAATACTCTTGTATAAGAAAATAATCAAGAAGGCCTTGATTTAGAAATTTATGGTGGTACCCTACTTGCCATAAGTTACTAGTGTGTTTCTAGGGATTTCTTCCTTTCATTCACTAATTCTATTCTTAACCTCTAATTTCCTCATTAATCGACTTAAATCAACAAAATTAATAAGATGATAAACCTAAAAAGTCTGTCATTGGGGTTCCTGATGATGTTAAACTATATTTTGTAATAATTAGAATTGTTTAAAAGGGTGACATATAAATACTAACAAGGTGCTCAATTTAGAAAGCTCTTATTTCATTGTTAAATATATTAAATTAAAATTTTTTCAAGTTGCGCTTAAGTAAAGACAAAAGGCAGCGAAAGAACATGTATTATTGATCTGTCGGGATACTAGTGTCAGTTTTAAATGCATATGTAATAACTTAAAATGATTGGGGTGCCCTCCAAGTTTACTTCTTGTAGCTCTTTTCCTTATATCTCTTTCACAAGAGTGTTGATGAATAATAACATTGTTTGGTGATATAGTCTGAAATATTTTGAGGTCTTAATGTATACATTGCTAAGGGATAATCAGAAGTAATATATATATATCGAGACGAATTCAACAAAATCACTCATGACTAGTATATCTTATTTATGTAGAATTCACAAAAGACGATCAAAGGAGAGTGTGAATAGTTGAAAAGTTAAAGTGTGTCAAGCATTTAGAAATGGAGGGAGTATTATTTTATGAATTTCTAACAAAATTACATGTTGATCGATGATATTATTGCTTATCTTTCCTTAATGATTCTAATTTAAGTTATAATCACCCTCAAGATTACATATATATACATCATTATCCTTTATTTAGATTAGAAACATTAATTTCTTATTCAACAAAGAAAAACAAATCCAAACATATCGTTGTAGACTTTTATATTTGATCTCGTATAAGTAGTAGCAACTGCCTCAAAGTCCTTATCCTCAACTTTGCAACACCCCTATAAAATAACAGAAAACTAGTGACATCATCTTAGGACATGCAGTATATACTTCAACTAATGGGCATCCCCATGTTCCCTACCACAAATATTAGTTGTCATGAGGCCGGTTTAAAGAATTTATACCCGCAATCCAACTTGGCTCACATCACTAATTGCATTTACCAATTATTTGGAATCAATCAAATTAATCATCAAATCCCTAGTTAAATACTCTAATCTATTAATATACTTAAACAGAAAGACTACTTCTCTCACCACAAATATGCACATGCCACTCATTAATTAGGCAATCAACCAGAAACACACATAAGTTATAGAGAGAGAGTGGAAGAGTTAAGTCACTCACACTAGTACCAACCAAAGCTTCACCTAGTGATAAACTAGTAAGATTTGTCTCTCTCTTTACCTTCGTTTTCCTAAAGTCCAATTAAGCTACTTTGACATTTTCAATTCATTACTAATCTTGCGTGAAAAATTTGACAAGTACATAAAAACAAATTTAGGTACGTACGAATGTTGGATTTATCTTAATGTGTAATTTATATACTAGGAAATACTCTTTCTTCTAATTTTTACTAATAGAAAGTCGAAGATATTTCTAGTTAAACTTATGCGTTGACAAGTGTGAAAGATAAATGTGAAAGTCAAAGTGTGATCTACAATAAAATTCTAGTAAAACCTAATTTTTAGAGTAGAAGATTCTATACCCTTATTATTTCTTTAATTTACCGCTACTTTAAATGACTGAATTCGTGAATTACGAGGTGGATTACAAAATCATTATGAAAATGAGATCGAGTAACATCATTTATTTTAACTACCAAACTAGCAGGGAAAAAAAACTCACAGTAGTCAGTTGAGCCCAAAAAGTGTTTGTTATGTGCACGTTTTTATGTGAATGCTAAGAAGCTAGAGAGGGCATGTGGGCACGTTGTTGCGTGAGGTACAAATATGGGCGGGCCATTGACAATTTAAGTCTTATGATATAACTAATAGCCTTACATTACTACTATGTAAAGTAGTTGGAGGAGAGGAGGCCCCTTTTTGTTACTACTATTATTTTTCTAATTTATAAAGTCGTGAAGAAGTGATCATCATGCTTCTAATCATTGAATTGGTAGTTGATTAAGATGCTTTCTTTCAAGTATGAAAAGTGATATTTTTAATCTATCTACCCTGTATAGCTGGCTTGGCCTCCCATTTAAGCAAAAAAGACTTGGAAACTGTATTACTTGGCTTGCACATAGAGGTCATGATCTAGCATTTTATTTGGAACACTTCATAAGGCATACAACACTATGAACCTAGTCAATAGTTTGAGATAGTTCGTGAAACAGTGCAAGGTAGTGGGTTTCCACTTTCACTCATTTGTCTCTAAACCCAGCTAGCCAGGTGTATAATAGAAACAATCGACAAGCAAAAAATAAAAATAAAAATAACGCACAAATTTATATGATTCACTAACAACACATTAACTACATTTGTGGGTAGGGGCCTAGGAGGAGACTGATTTTATTATCTTTGAGGAGAGAGAGTACGTAATACTGAATATGGAGATAAAAAAGGATTAGAAGGTTTATATAGTACCATTCTACTAACCTAAACAGAATATATAGGCCAGAAACAGAGACTCCCGTGCTTGATAATTTGAAGTGCCGGATAACAGGTTCAAGACATTCCAACACTAACTCTTGAATTCTCTATTGACGGAATCTAGTAACAAATACTCCATTCTTCTCATATTAAACGAAATATTCCATTTATCTTTTATTGAATATAAAAATCTGAAAATTCGACAATAAACATGGAAATCCAATAACATATTATAGAATAACATTTGTTTATAAACATTAATAGAAATTGGGGGTCAAAGTGAGATTCTGAATATTGCAAAGAGCCAATATGAACCAACTAATTAATTAGAAATGAGGGGAGTATATCGAGAATTGAAATGTAATTTAAGAAGAGTTATCAAAATTAAGAGATATTACTACATAAGTAGCTTAACATCAACACTATCAGTGAGATGGTGACTGTAAGTCTGTAACAAAGCTCCGAAAAATGGAAGAGATAAGATGGTATCAAATGTAAGTAGCTTTATCCTTGTAATAATAATTAGAGATATTATAACATTTGATTGCTACCTCGTATAATAAATCAAAAGTACAAAATTTACCTGACTCCAATGGTTGAACGTAGTTAATAAATATATCCTGCCCTATTGAAACTTCTCTTAGAGAGAAAAAGAAAGAAATAGAAGTACAAAAGTTGGATTAATTCTATTACAATCCAAAGTATTGATAGATTTCTTTTGACTTGGGTGCGAATGACAAAAGGCCTCTAGTGAAGTAGGCCAATTACTTTTGATTCGCTGTGCAAAGATTAGTGTCGAACCGAAATTTGGACCGGATCGAAGATTCCAGTCCGGTCCTCGGTTCGAAGAAAATCCCGATTCCGGGTTTCCGGTCCGGTCCGGTCCGGTCTAAACCCGGAAAATTCCGGTCCGGACCGGTAGACCGAAATTTCTGATTTGTGAGTATAAAAAAAAGTTGATATGTTAAAAAAGTTTAAAAAGTTAGAAATTTAAGAACCTACTATTTACTAACTTTAGGAATATTGCTATTAAAATTATTAAATTTTAATATATTTAATTTGTAAATATTTTTAAATCAAATAAAAAATATTTTTTTTTATTAAAAAAAAATATAGATTCTAGTCCAACAGGTCCAAAATCGGACCGGACCGGAAAAATTCTGTTCCAGACAGGATGATAAGAGGTTTTTAGTGTGTCGTTAAGGCACTAAAAATAGCTTCTCAAACAATATTTATAACACCTAATGAGCAATTACTAAGAACGTAGTAAAGGCAAGTCAAGGGTCGATCCACAGGGAAATTGGGATTAATCAAAGTCTAGCAAGTCTAGATTACCTAATTGAGGGGTTTTTGGGGGTTTTAAATATGATTTGGCAACAACTACGACTAGCTAATATCGAAGAACTAGCAAATAACACGAGATGAAATATCAAATAGGGAGACACTAAAGTTAAGGTTACTAGTATGTATCAAAGCCGACAACGATTATTAATGCAATTGTGATCCAAAGGCAACGATTACGCAAGGTTTAGTTTTCCTCTAAAATACTCGAATCCTCTCTCGAATGGTCCTCGAGAATGATCGCATAATCAATCAACTAAATCCTCTCTCGAATGGTCTTTAGTCAATTGATTAAGAGATCCAATGAATTTGGAAAACCCCTAATATAGGATCCCCTTAATTTCTACCCAATATCTTGGTCTAGAAATTAAGTTGATTCACAGGGAAATAATAGAGTTCATAATTCAATTAAGAACATTTGAAATCAAAATACCAAAGCACAAATGTGATCAATATCTATCCTAAGGCCTCAAAACACCAAGATCAATGCATAAACATCTTTAGATCATCACATTCACATTAACAATACATTTAAGCCCTAATCCATACTTTCACCCTAACCTTAGATGGGAAACTACTCTCTAATCATGGATCCTAAGCAAAAAAACATGAAATATATGACTAATCTAGGGCTAAACATGATTAAGAGGTATTTAATCTAATGAAAGTAACAACTATGAAACTATAATAAATTAGATCTAACAAAAGGGAAGAACAAATAATAGCAATTAAAAGAGATAATAAAAACTGAAACTTTGAAATTAAATTGAATAAAAGTACCTTCAATGTTGTAGAAATCACAAACTATAATTTACGAATCTCAAATCTTGATAAAAAAACTAAGCGTTTATTTCTCTAATATGAACCCTAATAATACTCTCTAAAACATAGAATGAAGCATAATCCCAAAAATAATCATAATCCTTGTTTTAAACAATCACGAGTAATACAGAATTCTGGCGGAAATAGGTGGTGCGGGCACACCAAAGCTACTGACTCAGGTGGCCAGACTTCACAGGAATGGTGCGAGCGCACCATGAAAACGGTGCGGGCGCACCCCAGACCTGGTGCGGGCGCACCAAGCTGACTGACATTTAGGATGCTCAATCTGTGGGGCGGTGCAGGCGCAACGATGCCAGGTGCGGGCACTGCTAATGGAGTGCGGGCACACCATGGAGCTCAGCTCAAGCTTCCTTTCTTCCATTTTTGCGCGTGCAAACTCCTCGAAACTCCCGCCTATTACCGTATCTCCCAACTCTTGACCTTATAAAAGATCATACCTGCAACCAAAGCACGGGAAAACACAGTGAAAGCAAATGTACTAGAAATCCAGTCAAAATTGACCGAAAATCTAGCGAAATGTCACAATGATCAAGTGAAGGAAATAGAGAGAGAAATGAGGAAGAAAGAGGGAAGAAAAGGGTAAAAAGAGGATCAAACCAAACCAAAAAGAGCTCATAAAGTGCGTTAGAAACGCATTTATCAAACTCCCCCAGGCTTAGCATTTTGCTTGTCCTCAAGTAAACCAAGAATGAGAAAGAAGAAAGAGAGGAGGTGAAAAAGAGGAAAAAGAAAAAACATGCAACAAACTAATCTAAATGCTCTACAAGCAAAGCTACAAACATGACATGCAAGCTAAATGAGTTCATAACAATATTTAGGAGACCAACCAAACACAAGAGGGAAGATGATTAGGAAGCACAAGAGTGACTTAAGGGATCTAATCCACCGATCAACCGAGTCCCCTTGAAAATAAGCTTTCTAAGAGTGATTTCTCACTCTTCTCCACTTCCAAGTCCCCGGTTTGACTCCCCCCTAGGGATGCTCAACCATAATAGCTCGCCTCTACCACATTTTGATGACCCTCATCATGACTTGCACAAAATCTCACCCGCCACTACTAATTGACCAAGTCCAATCTAGAAGTCAAAAGGGAAATTATTGAGGTTGTAACGGGGCTAGGTTAAAGGGTGTGGATAACAATTTAGGAATGTAGTGCAAAAAGGGTAAAGTGGAGTGCACAATAGGGGGTAAAAACTCTCCCAAGCTAGTCCAAACACCAACTCAAATCGAAATCTCACACATATTTGATTATCACTTTGATTTTTACTTTTTGGAACATTATTTTTCAACTTTGAACACATTTTTTCTCAACAATTTGCTCTTTCTTTCTTTTCAATAGAAATCCAAATGAAGCACTAAGAGCATTCCTTTTTTTTTTTCTTTTTTTCTTTCGTTTATCACAATTTTCCTCAACTTTTGCAATTATATACGCACATAAATTTACTTTCAACCAAAAGACTTAGTATCAAATCAGCTCAACTCAACACAAACTAGATATGCACTCCACTTTGGGGAAAGTTTGGCCATGACTTATTATGAGGGTTAAGCAAAAATAGGATAGAAAGGCTCAAATGGGTTGAGAAGCGGACAATTATGCAGGTATACAAGATTTTTGGCTTTTGGGCTCCTATTTCTAGCAAGAAGAAACCCCTAAATCATTCTTCTATAGGCTCGATCTTATGCAATCTTGGGGAGCTAAAATGCAAGTCACAAGTTAGGCGATCAATGGTGAGGGTTGTAAATGAGTCTTACGAGGTTCTTGGCCCTCCTTCGGGGTTTACCGCATAAGGGACAAGGCAATCCAATCAACCAACTCGCCTAGTTTCAAAGAGACTCTACCAAAAGTCACCGATCTCAAAGATCACCTAACGTCACAACGAGGCTTCCAAAATCATCAAGTCAAATGCAAAGAAGGTCTTCCAATCAAGTTATGAATACTCTTAGCCACAAATCATACATGCAACTAAGCCTCCCTAAATGCATAAAAAGGAAAAACAAAATGTTTTTTTGTGTTTTTTTTTTTCTTTTTTTTTATGCAATGCAAAAATACCAAAAACAAACTACCAAAACTAATCTAAAACAAACTTCTAAAAACAAGCTAATAATAAACTACCAAAAACAAGCTATACAAGGGTGATTTGGATGAAACAGGGGTGGGGGAAAAAGACCAAGTAGAATAACCAATCACCAAGCCGATCCCACAACCAATAGGATCCCGCCTAAATAACCACCTGGGACCCTAAACTCCCAAAAACATAGGCATGCATGCAAGGGCCCCCACGCTTAAGCGAAACTCCACGCTCGGAGTTGCAAAAGGTGGGAGGGGGAGGGGGGTCAAAAGAAAGCACCTAAGATTTTCCATCATTGCCCCCATCGGGAGGGGGTTAGAAGGGAAAAACGCACCTGGATAACCGTCTGGATAGTAAGACGGGTAGTGGGGGAAGGGGCGGAAAGGTACCTCATCAAATGGCCCGTCACGAGGGTCAAAGGCAGGAGGGTAGTAGGGGTGGTTAGGGAAGGGTGCCTCATGTCCGGAGTGGACATTGGCGAGATGAGTTCGCCAAGCCACTCGAGACACATGGTCAAGGTCGGTGCGGATACCATCAAGGGTAGCAGTGATCGGACGGTGGTTGGCCTCTTTAGTGGCTTGCATCTGGGCTATGGCCGCCATGACGGAGGCCATATCAAAGGACTGAGAGGAAGAGGTCTTGGCCGCATCACTCATAGGAATACGGTGCTCGGGCCTCGGAACCCTCGGTACCCTATCCACAGTGGTGGACTGAAGGTAGGTCATATCAGCACAATGATCTGGGTCAATAGGGGAAGGGGGAACCCGCCATCGGTTACATTCAGGCGGGGGGTTCCAAATGAACTCAGTGTCCATATAACAGTAGGGTCTCCCTCCCACTAGCTAACTGCAACTGACCTTCATAAAACCACGCAGAAATTTCATCTGCTGAAAGGCCGCACCATCCAATAAGTTGGACTGACCAACAGTTGGCACGCTTTCCTCTAAGCGGGCCAGGTCATCGTCCAACGAGAGGTAAGACGCTAGCCGGGTGATCATTCCTCCACAAATGATCTCCCCATCTAGCGTAGTACCCCCCTAATCTCTTGTAATCGATTAAGGAAGATAGCTGCAAAGTTGATTCGGGCTTCATGGTGGGCCCCATCAGTGGCCAACCACAAAACCAACAACTCTTCCTTTCTCAATTGCCCGACTTCTTGCTTAGGAAAGAAGGTGTAAACCAACATCCTATGGAAGTAGTGGGGGAGCAGGATGGATAATCTCAAAAGCCTTGGACGTGTTCGACCGAAACCGAGTGGTTCCATCAGTGATCTTGGCCCACCACTCTTGTTCATTGTATCCCTCCCAAATTATTGAATAGGGGGCAGCACAAGGGGCAGTAGAGTCTGTCCCAAATGCGTCACATACCTCGTCAAAAGACAGTGTTCTGACTTGATTAAATAGACGAGCTTGGACAGTTAGAGCACCGAATTCTTGCTCCCTACTTATGTTCAACGAACTCAAGAACTCAAGAGTTAATTGGTCATAAGTAGGCTCTCGAACTTGAAGGAAGTTTGACAACCCTAGATTTCCTGCCATCTCCCTTACTATCGTGTCGATATTAAGGTGCTTACAGGTACTAGAGTTATAGAACTTCGTGGGTCTTAGAGTTCGGTTCGAAAGCTGAGTAAAAATCTGACGGTGTGTAGCATTTGAGAATTTGAGAGGGTAGACAGGTGGGGGATTAGAGCTAGAAGAGGGTCCCTGCGAGGAGGACCCTATTTTAGCCCTCTTGGCCCGGGAGGATGATCCTTCACCACTTTTTTTTTCCCATGGTGTTGTGTTAAAAACAATGTGAGAGATATTTTCTTTCAAACAGGGAAAAACAAAGGGTGTGGCCGTATCAATGGGACTCTTCAAAACCTTTGGTCAAACAAATCACCACACTAATAACACATAAAAGACCTAAAAAGAAAAAAAAACTACCAGCACATAAATCCCACAATCAATAGCAACGAAGTTGCTAACAAGCAACAACTTGATTCTAATCCGAAAACTCAATCAAACTCACAAAATTGTCCAACTCACATAATCAACATTCCATGTTTATCAGTACTTGCTCAACAAATCACTTCAAATAGTTCAATTTAGTTCACAGGAATCTCATAGACTATGAAATTTCCACAAAGAACAAACAATTAAACTAGTTCATCACAACACCAATCACAAATTTGGGCAAAATTCATGAACAAACCAAAGCTAGAAGAAAAACAAGTATGCAATCAAAAAGAAAACAAACTTGTAGTCAAAATAACAAGATTATCAATGAAAAACAAGAGGTTGGAAGGAGATTACCAACTTGGAGATGAAAATCCCCAATTTTGAAACCCTAGAAATCCAAAGCTTGCAAAAACCCCAAATTTGATGTGCTTGAGTGTTGTAGAGAGGAAATAGATGATTTTTCCGGTGAGAATGTGGCCGAGGGTCGCCGGAATGCCGCGTGGTTCGCCGGATCTAGAGTTGTGGAAGTGAGAGAAAGTGAGTGAGTGTGAGAGAGAGTTCAAAATTTAGGAGAAAAAGAGTGCGGAGTGCCGGAAAAAAAGAAAGGAAATAGCGTTTTTACGCCCAGTCGGGTTTGGTGCGGGCGCACCAAACTTTCTGCCTGCTGTTGAAGCTTGCGGGGGAATTTGGTGCGGGCGCACCGTTCAAAATTTTTTTCCGGAAAATTTTTTGAACGGTGCGTGCGCACCAATGTTCCTGATTTTTTTTTCACTGCAGACAATATGGTGCGGGTGCACCTCGAGAAGGTGCGGGCGCACCATTTTTTTCTGCCGAAATATTACACATTCGAGCTGTTTGGTGCGGGCACACCTCTAGGTGGTGCGGGCGCACCAAACAGACTGCCTAACAACTTGGTTGTATCAAATTTCGACTTCTCAAATGAATCAAATCCTCTTAAGCTTAATTGAATGCTCATGGTTAGCCGGTAAAACAAAAATCTAGACTAAAAATAGAAAAAGGAAAAGAAGAAGAAAAACAGGTTGCCTCCCGTGTAGTGCTTGTTTTAAGTCATTAGCTTGACTAAAAGGATATGTTCTTCAAGAGGAGAGCTCGGGCGAGCGAAGGATCAAGCAACCAACAGAACTGATGGCTTGATTATCGTGGTAGATCTTCAATCTTTGACCGTTCACCAAAAACGGACCATTCTCGCCCAAATCTCATAGGCTCCATAAGGTGTAGTCTTCAACACTTGGAAGGGTCCCGACCACTTGGACTTTAATTTTCCGGGGAAAAGCTTTAGCCTTGAGTTAAACAACAAGACTTTGTCTCAACCCATAAGTCTCTTTGCTGAATGCGGTGATCGTGCGATTTCTTTGTTTGCTCCTTGTACAGTCTTGAGCTCTCATATGCATCGAACCGGAGTTCTTCAAGCTCAACTAGCTTTTCTTTCCGAGCATCTCCCGCCCAGTGAAGATCCATGTTGAGCTCTTTGATTGCCCACTAAGCTTTGTGCTCGAGTTCAACCGGAAAATGGCAAGCTTTGCCATATACAAGGCCGTAGGGAGTGGTTCCTATAGGCGTCTTAAAAGCCGTGCGAAGAGCCCCAAAAGCATCATCTAGCTTCAAAGACCAATCCTTCCTTGTTTTATTTACCACTCTCTCAAGGACATTCTTCACTTCTCGGTTGGAAACTTCAACTTGGCCTTGAGTTTGAGGATGATAGGGAAGTCCAACTTTATGATTCACCCCGTACTTCTTCAAGAGGGCCTCCAGTTGCTTCTTGGCGAAGTGTGAACCACCATCACTTATCAATACTCGGGGTACCCCAAACCTTGGGAAGATGATCTTCTTAAGGAGTTTAGTTACAACCTTGTGGTCATTGGTGGGAGAGGCAATGGCTTCAACCCACTTAGTTACATAGTCAACCGCAACAAGGATGTACATGTTGCCAAAAGAAGGGACAAAAGGGCCCATAAAGTCAACTCCCCATACATTGACAGGCTAAAGTCGTATCACCTTATCAAAAATAACCTAAAGTCCACTAACAAGTAGTCAGGGAAGTCAGGATCGAATCCACAGGGAGAAAGTTATATTATTGTATCTGAATTCTAATATTATACTAACTAAATCAGTTGAAAATGGGTGTGCGACTAAACTAATAGGCAAATGATAGAACTAAATATGAAGGTATGAATCAATTAATAAAGAACTAGGACTATGGATCACTATGCATACAATTCGGGAAATCAGAGACGAATAATAATCACCATAATAAGTCAATTTATCTAGGGCACATGTAATTTCTCTCGAACATTACCTCCCTCAAAGATCACCTAGCCGCTCTCGCATGGTCAAGGATCACTATGCCTAATGATTGAAAGCCTATACTAAATCTCTCCTCTCGAAGTAGATTCAATATTGCGATAATAGAAATACAAATCAGGCCTAATTTATAAATCTAGCATGAACGATTCAATCACAGGAAACAATTGAAATATAGGGTAATTATACTAATCTATCAATCCTTCATTGCATACATAGATCCCCACAATCCTAGAAATAAAACTACTCACTCATGCTTGAGAAAACAATAACAAATTTCATATAAAAATACATACTTTGAACTATTGCAAATAACTAAGAAACTAATCTAATAAATAATAGAGAAAGCCAATATATATGAAGAGAATAAAGAAGAAGATTACCAAATTAATGAACTATATTAAACTTGCGAATAATCCAAAGGTTCAATCTTGAATCACAATGAAGAGTAGTAAAAAGCTAGGGTTCTTGAGAGAAACTATGAGAAATAAGAGCTAAAAAAACAAAGATCCTTAATAAATGTTCTAACTTTCCTATTTATACTTAGTGCTCGAAAATCATTAAATGAGTGCGCGGAGTCAGTCGCCCGATCGGGCCAACTAAGCCCGATGAGACCAGGCTCAAATGCAGCAGCTGGGACCAAAACAGGACCTCGCCCGATGACATCGGGCCGACCCGCCCGATGGAGTCGGGCCGCACACCAACGCTTCACAGCCTGCGCAGGACATAGCCAAGGACGCCCGATGAGATCGGGCCGAACCGCCCGATCGGGCTCCTCACTGAAATCACGATCGGGCAACCCGCAACGACTCTTATCTCTTGCTTCTGATGACGATGACCGCCCGATCGGGCTCAGGTCTGATACTCATTCCTTGGCTTCAAACTCCAAGGCTCCAATGCTTCTTCGCTCAGAGATCCCGAAAAGTATCCTCAGGACTTTGGAACTCATCAAATATGTCTTCGAACCTCTCCACTCTAGTGAAATGGTCAGATAGTGGTATAAAATAGAGAGATAACTCCCTAAAACCTGCAACCACAACTAGATGGAGAGAGTTAGCATAAAATGGCTCCTAAGAGCACCATTGATACACATTTTAGCTCAAATACAGGGGGAAAAACACTATATTAAACCATCACATCAAACTCCCCCAAGCTAAACCTTTGCTTGTCCTCAAGCAAAGCACAACAGGAATAAGAATAGGATTGCTTCACCCCTCAGATGGAAAAGTTTAAACTCAATTATTTCCAACTCAAAATCATTCAAGCAAGCAAAATTCAAGTTCAGTTGCTCAGATCACCTGACTACCAATCACTTAAGTAAACCATCAAACGTAGCCGCCCTACATATCATGCAAATCTTGAAAAGGTGCTCACCGAGGTGTCACTCCTCTCAATTTTGTGGCAGGCAAAATATGTGCCCGATCTCTCACCAACCCAACCATAATAGCCCTTCCCACTCACACTCTAAAAAAAAAAAACTAGTAGGACTAAGTGTGGTCGAAACAACTCCCATGGCAACAACAACATAACCAAGATAATAACCAACTCTTGAAATTTCACGAACCAACCAATAATTGTCATTTTCAACATAATTTCTAACACTTTTGATAGTTAACGAATGAAGATCATAGAAATTTTTCAAATTTTTCACTATCAATTTTTTTTTTCACTTTATTTTTCTTTTTTCTTTTTCTTTCTTTTCTTTGTACCAAAATATCATTATTTTCCAACCGCCCTACGGAATCAACCACACAATATGATATAAACTTAACAAATGCTCCCCCAAGCTAGGCTTGGGACAATAGTCATTGCAAAGGCTCAAGGTGTGTAATGTGGTTTAATATAGATCCAAAAAGAAGTCATTAGGCTCAGCGGGGCTAGGGGGAAAAATTCATTAAACAACTCTGAGGCTTAAAATTAGACAAATGAACGCCTCTATCACAGCACATGCCTAAAGTTACCAGAACTCAACGAGTACAATGCCAAAACCAAGATAAGAATGCTACGAGGAACTAACACACAAGAATATATCGGATATAAAGATAAATCCGAGGGCTAGAATGAATCCTCACAATCTAACCAATTCAAGCATGCAGTTAAAATAGGCACTTTATCATCAAAATTCACTCAAGATCAAGGCAATCATAGATCACATCACAACATCCCAATCACAAATGCCCAACTATCCAGTATAATGAGTTAAATCATTTTTTTCAAAGCAAAGTTCGGGGCACAGGGAAGCAATCAAACTATTCGAATTCAACTCGTATTTTTGTGTTTTTTTTCAGCAATATTTCATTTTTTTTTTGATTTTTCATTTTTTCAAAGCAAATAACCTACCTTAACTATCCTAAAATGCAGTAAAAACAAAAAGAAAAATAATACTAATACTTACAGCAGTCCTCCCCCAAGCTGAACTTGGCAATGGCCTCAGTGCAACAAGGGAAAAGAACGCATGGATATCAGCCATCCATAGAAATGTCCTCACCATCATCATCCGCATCTCCATTATCCTCACCCCCATCATCCTCACCTCCATCATCCTCACCTCCGCCACCCCTACTACTGGACCCTGGCTGGCTGTAATTCGGGTTCCAAGTGTACCAGGATGGGTGGGCATCGGTTTCTGCAATTGTATGCTGTCTGCAGTAGTCATCGTACAGGGGATACAGAGCTAGGTGTTGATCATTGGCCAATGTATCAACACGCCGGGCCGAGGCTCTCGGAGAAGGACGGAGTTGGCATCAACCTGCTGACCGATGTTCTGAATAGCGGTAGAGTTGGCAGTGATACCAGACTCCATCCGCTGGAGCATGCTCATCATTCCCTGAAAATCAAAAGAAGGAGGAGGAGCAGTAGAATATGGGGGAGGGGGAGCATCAGAAGTTGAGGCAATATCGGCGGGGATGAGGGGGGCGACGGTGAAATGTGCGTTGGGGAATCTCGGGGATGGGGGGTGGGAAAGTCGGAACCAGCTATGGGAAGGTGGTAATGGGGCCGCCCTGGTCGAATTTTGGCTAAGGGACTAGGCAACTCAATAGAGCGCCTCCCGTTGATGCGCCATTGATATTTATCCCCGGCCCTCGCTAACCAATGGAGGCGATCGAAGAAAGCATAATCCAGGAGGGTGGGTCCTAGGGGGCTGGCGGGTAGCGAGACTCATCAAAACCAGGAATTTTCCTAGCAAAAAGAGTCACTAACCCCCCATTTACAATAGCCCGAGAGGTCAAAGTACCGTCCGCTCTCCTCTTGGGGTAAGTGGTAGCAATACGCTCCATCTGGAGCGCAACATGATGAGGGATGTTATATTGAAAATGGTCGGGCGTCCCTTTAAGCATGTAGCTGCCAATTAGGTACAGTTCATCCCCCCTTATTAATTGTCCTTCCACCCTCCCAAATAGTGTCTGCGACATAAATCGAACCCACATTTTAAAGATGGGTTGGTGGATGAATTTACCCTTGCAGTGTTGTAGGGTGAAGTCATTACCATCACTTGTGATGGCAAAATACGTGCTACGATGATGGTAGTTAGGGGGGTGCCCAATCTCCCCACCACATTGTACTCGAAGTACCCGTGCAAATTCCGGCAAAGTGAGGTGGAAATCCTGATTGAGCAGTCTAAAGGATACATATGATACAAGTCCAGTGCGGGGTTTGGTAACCTTAAGACTGCTATAAAATTCATATACCAGTACAGGATAGGTATTAACATGGACGGAAAAGAAAGATTCCATGCCGATTATTTTCATGAAATCTTTGAACTCAGAAGCAATACCCAATTCATTTAAAAATTCAATATCAAGGAAATGGATAGGACTCACCTCGCGCCCTTTTAGGCGCTGAAACCGTTCACGTTGCTCCGGCGACGAAAAGATGACATCCGGAAAAGTCTCGTCCCGTGGTGGTGGTGGTGGTGATGGTTGTGGTAGCCCAGTGCCGGATCCGCGACGCCTCCTTGAAGTCATGATGCTTGAAAAAAATGTAGAGATGTCACACTCACTTTAATGGGGATGTTGTGAAAGGGGCTTTTCTCTTACTTCAATGGTGGAATGGATGTGGAAGAGGATGGATGAGAGAGATGGAGTGAAAAGAAAAAAAAATGAAGAGGATGTAGTGGGTAATTGGTAGGGAAGATGGGAGGATTGATTTTTGTGGAGAGCCAAGTAGCTTGGATTGGAGGTTGTTAATGGTGGATGGAGAATTTGGGGAAGAAGATGAGAGAGTTGGGGTTAGGGCTTGAATAAGAGAGAGAGAGAGATGGGGAGTGAATGAGGAAATGTAGTGGGGAAATCCCGTGTTTAATGACAGTCCGGCACGTAGCCCGATCGGGCGTATGGAGCCCGATCTCATCGGGCGAAAAACTGAATCAGGGACGCCAAAAATCAGTTACGGGCCCGATCGGGCGTCTGTCTTCATCTTCCCAGGACTTGGCGGATCACGGGCCCGATCGGGCGGTGGTGCCCGATAAAATCGGGCGGATTGTTTTTTCGTTGACGGACTGGCCCGATTGGATCGGGCGCTTCCCTTTTTGATTTCTGTCATGAATTCTTCACGGGCCCGATCGGGCGGAGGAGCCCGATAGCATCGGGCGGCTGCCGAAACTTCCACTTTTCGGGTTTGCAATATTTGCCATGAAAAGAAACGAGCCTGGCTATCACCTGAAACTAAAAATCCTGCACGCATATAACCTCAATGTAATGATCAATACCCTCTCACTCTCTCACCTAAACTACAAAACTAGAAAAACTAAAAAAAACAAAACTATACTAAAAAAAAAGAAGAAAAGGAAAGGGAAAATCGGGTTGCCTCCCGATTAGCGCTGGTTTATGAGGGTCCCGCACGACCATAATGCTGCATCCCTCAAACAGAAGGGGAAGGGGGTTGGAGGTATAATTCCTCCACGGATCCAAAGAAGAGCTCCCGTATGATAAAGCTTTAAGCGTTGGCCATTAACCTTGAATTTTTCACCTGTTGCATTCATCACCTCAATAGAACCAAACTTGTTAACATTAGTGACAGAAAATGGACCAGACCATCTAGACTTCAACTTACCAGGAAAAAGTTTTAATCTAGAGTTGTACAATAAGACCTTGTCACCAATTGAAAACTCTCTACTCAAAATTTTCTTATCGTGCCATCTCTTAGTGCGCTCTTTGTAGAGACGCGAACTATCATAAGCATTCAGCCGGAGTTCATCAAGTTCATCAACTTACCAGGAATTTCTTCCTCTGCTGGTAACTCAGCTCTGGGGGAGTCTGTCCACTCACACAAAAGTTGGCGAAGTCGGCATACCACGGGGTGACAGAAGTGACTGCCAGGAGCTTATCATCAGGAAATGAGTCATCAATGGGTAGACCTTCTTCCATGTCTTCATACTGCAATCTGGACAGATGATCAGCCACTACATTTTCTGCTCCTTTTTTGTCTCTGATCTCTAAATCGAATTCTTGGAGCAGCAAAATCCACCGAATGAGTCAAGGTTTGGCCTCCTTTTTGGCTAGGAGATACTTCAATGCAGCATGGTCAGTATAAACAATGACCTTAGACCCCAACAGATAAGTTCTGAACTTGTCCAGTGCATAGACCACAGCGAGAAGCTCTTTCTCAGTTGTGGCATAGTTAACTTGAGCTTCATCTAGGGTCTTACTAGCGTAGTATATCGCATGGAGAATGTTGCCCTTCCTCGACCAAGCACGGCTCCCACAAAGATAGTCGCTAGCATCACACATAATCTCGAAAGGAAGGTTCCAATCCGGAGATCGAATGATCGGAGCAGTAATCAAAGCTTGCTTGATCCTGTTGAAAGATATAAGACAGTTATCAGTAAACATACTTGAGGAGCAACTGAGTAAGTGGTTTAGCAATTTTAGAGAAATCCTTGATGAAGCGGCGATAAAACCCCGCATGACCAAGGAAACCTCGCACCCCTTTTACATTCACAGGAGGGGGTAATTGCTCAATCACTTGAATTTTTGCTTTATCCACCTGGATGCCACGTTCAGAGATAATATGACCAAGTACCACTCCTTCAGTAACCATGAAGTGGTACTTCTCCCAGTTCAGGACAAGATTGACATCTTCACACCTTTTCAAAACTTTAGCCAGATTTAGCAAACATGCATCAAAATCAATTCCATACATGCTAAAGTCATCCATAAACACTTCCATAATGGACTCAATGAACTCAGAAAAAATGGCCATCATACAACGTTGGAAGGTGGCGGGGGCATTGCATAATCCAAATGGCATCCTTCGATAGGCAAAGGTACCATAAGGGCAGGTAAATGTGGTCTTCTCCTGGTCATCTGGGTGGATAGGGATTTGGAAGAAACCGGAATACCCATCTAGATAACAGAAATAAGAATGACAAGCTAGCCTTTCCAACATTTGGTCAATGAAGGGGAGGGGAAAGTGATCCTTCTTGGTGGCAACATTTAATTTCCTATAGTCAATGCACATACGCCAACCAGTTACTACTCTTGTAGCAATTAATTCATTTTTTTCATTTTTAACAACAGTAGTACCTCCATTTTTAGGAACCACATGAACTGGACTCACCCACTTAGAATCAGCAATGGGGTAGATGATTCCAGCATCAAGCAATTTCATGACCTCTTTCTTAATCACTTCCTGCATATTGGGGTTCAAACGACGTTGGCCTTGTATACTAGGACGATGATCATCCTCTAAGTGAATTCTATGCATGCAGAAGTCAGGGCTTATGCCTTTCAAATCATCAATATTATATCCAATGGCTTGTTTATGTTTTTTCAAAACAGACAAAAAGTTGAGACATTTGACCATCATTCAATGAAGCACTAACAATCACAGGATAGTTTTCAGATTCATCCGAAAAGCATAGCGCAGAGAGAAGAGGGAAGGGGTTTCGGTTCGGGTTTCTTTACCTCTACCGGTTGAGTATCATATACTAACCGTTCCCCGGTCATGAGTGGTAATACCGTCAAGCTCTTCACATGCTAGAACCGCTTCCCAGTCATCCGCGGCAGCACTCAAGGGATTACCATCACCTGTAGAAGATGCAAAACAAAGCAAAGCCTCCAGAGGATCCCGCAGAAGGGATTGAGGCATGTCATCGTTAACTAACACATCAATGACATCAATTCTATAACAGGCTTCCTCTAGCATGGGACTTTTCAAGGCATTGGTTAAACTAAAGGTCACCTTGTCATCCCCCACAGTCAAAGTTAATTTACCATTCTTGACATCTATGACAGCTCCAGCAGTATGAAGAAATGGTCTCCCTAAAATGATTGGGATCTGAGTATCCTCTTCCATGTCAAGCACAACAAAATCCACAGGAATAAAAAATTTACCTACTCTCACAGGGATGTCCTCTAAGATACCTAAGGGGTATTTGACGTAACGGTCACCATTTGAAGAGTAATATTGGTACATTTTAAATCTCCCATGTCAAGCTTTTTGCATACGGTAAGGGGGCATGACACTAACACTAGCACCCAAATCACATAAAGCCTTATCAATAAAAATGGTGCCAATGTTACAAGGGATAGAGAAACTCCCCGGGTCTTTCAATTTAGGTGGGGATTGGTTTTGCAAAAGAGCACTACATTCTTCAGTGAAAGCTACAGTCTCAATTTCATTAAAGGCTCTTTTCCTAGTCAGAATTTCTTTCAAAAATTTAGCATATGCAGGAACTTGAGTAATAAGTTCAGTAAAAGGAACGATTACTCGCGAGATGTTTCACTATCTCCAAAAACTTACCGAGCCGATGATCAAGCTTAGTCTTCAATAGTCTATTGGGGAACGGTACCTTGATCACGGGAGTGGGAGGTGAAACTTTTTCAGCTACTTGTCCGCTTCTCTGCATGGCCGACATCCTTAGGAGCTGTAGAATTGTCATGATGACACTTCATCCTTGTCGGAGCTAACCGGATCATCTTTAGGCATCTCCGGACTATCATATTGCGCTCCACTCCTAAGAGTGATGGCATTGGCGGTATCTCTTGGTTGCATAGGTCTGCGAAGGTAATGATCCAGGTGGCCTACTAGCGTAAGAACTAGCCAACCGAGTTAGTTGAGTCTCCAACATCTTGTTATGCGTACCCAAGTTTTCCAACCGAGCCTTTGTGTCGGCTTGAAAGGCATTAAAACCTTTCGCATCTGAAACATCATATTCTTCAACTCGCGTCATGGCCGGGTCGAGTAGGAGGAGCGGTGGTTGTGGAGCTTGATTTCTCTGAAAGCCGGGAGGAGCTTGTTGTTGAGGTTGATATTGTTGAACCCGCATCTTGTGGGACATATGGTTGTTGAGGTTGAGGATTCAACACATTATTGCTCCGATATGAGAGGTTGGGGTGATTTCGTACCCGGGGTTGTAAGTGTTAGAATATGGATTGAACTGGGGCCCTAGGTTGTGACTGAAACGCATTAACCGCCTCACAGTTGCTCCCGACATTAGAAGATAGGAGCGCAGGGCACTCTTGACAGTTGTGCCCAGGTATCCCACAAGCATCACAAATGGGAGCAATATAATTAGAAGCACTAGCCACCGCATTAACACTCATATGGGAGGAGTCATTACCTAGCTTCAAGGAATCAATCTTCTGGTTGAGAGCAGCTAGTTGCCCGGACAATAAAGAAATGGCCTCGACATCATGTTTCCCTCCCTTCTTCATGGAGGAACGAATGGTGGATGCTTGATTAGAAGCGAGTTTCTCTAGAAGTTCATACCCCTCATCAATGGCTTTATCCATGAAAAACCCACCGGAGGCTCCATCAATTACCCTCCTTGTATCTGCATCAACTCTAGTGTAGAAAATCTGACACAAATACCACTGGTCTAAACCATGATGAGGACAAAGGCGTTGCAGATCCTTGAACCTCTCCCAAGCTTCATATAATGATTCTCCAGGGTCTTGGGTGAAAGTTACTATGGCATGACGCATATCTGCAGTCTTTTGGTAAGGATACCACTTGATGAGGAATATTTTGGATAGTTCTGCCCAGGTGGTGATGGTGGAAGGCAGCATATTATACCAAAATAGAGCTTTGTCGCGCAGAGAGAACCCAAATAGGATGAGTTTCATATCATCGGCAGTAACACCAGCTTGTTTCTGAGTAGCACAACATTGTAAAAACCGCTGCAGATGCTGATTTGGGTCTTCAGATGGTAACCCAACAAACTGATTATTCTGAACCATATTCAGAACATGAGACTTGATTTCAAAGTTTGTAGCAGCTTGTTTCTGAGTAGCACAACATTGTCAGGCGAAGGTTGTGCATAATCTCTAAAGGTTGGTTTAGTTTCGTCACCCATTATAGCAGTAATAGGTGAAGATGGCGGAGTAGTTGTCTTTTGGGAAGGTGTCCCTACAGCTAACTTCGCTTGCTTAGCTTGCTTTCTGAGTCTACGAGCAGTCTTTTCAATCTCCGGATCAAATGGAATGAGATTTGAGGATTTCAATTTCCTGCTCATACACCAAAAACACTAAAACAAACGTGAGATGCTCCAAAGAACATGTGTTCTTCAGAGTAGAGGTTAGTGTAATACTATAATTCAGACAAAATAAAAATAAACCGTCTCCCCGGCAACGGCGCCAAAATTTGACAGGCTAAAGTCGTATCACCTTATCAAAAATAACCTAAAGTCCACTAACAAGTAGTCAGGGAAGTCAGGATCGAATCCACAGGGAGAAAGTTATATTATTGTATCTGAATTCTAATATTATACTAACTAAATCAGTTGAAAATGGGTGTACGACTAAACTAATAGGCAAATGATAGAACTAAATATGAAGGTATGAATCAATTAATAAAGAACTAGGACTATGGATCACTATGCATACAATTCGGGAAATCAGAGACGAATAATAATCACCACAATAAGTCAATTTATCTAGGGCACATGTAATTTCTCTCGAACATTACCTCCCTCAAAGATCACCTAGCCGCTCTCGCATGGTCAAGGATCACTATGCCTAATGATTGAAAGCCTATACTAAATCTCTCCTCTCGAAGTAGATTCAATATTGCGATAATAGAAATACAAATCTGGCCTAATTTATAAATCTAGCATGAGCGATTCAATCACAGGAAACAATTGAAATATAGGGTAATTATACTAATCTATCAATCCTTCATTGCATACATAGATCCCCACAATCCTAGAAATAAAACTACTCACTCATGCTTGAGAAAACAATAACAAATTTCATATAAAAATACATACTTTGAACTATTGCAAATAACTAAGAAACTAATCTAATAAATAATAGAGAAAGCAAATAAATATGAAGGGAATAAAGAAGAAGATTACCAAATTAATGAACTATATTAAACATGCGAATAATCCAAAGGTTCAATCTTGAATCACAATGAAGAGTAGTAAAAAGCTAGGGTTCTTGAGAGAAACTATGAGAAATAAGAGCAAAAAAAACAAAGATCCTTAATAAATGTTCTAACTTTCCTATTTATACTTAGTGCTCGAAAATCATTAAATGAGTGCGCGGAGTCAGTCGCCCGATCGGGCCAACTAAGCCCGATGAGACCGGGCTCAAACGCAGCAGCTGGGACCAAAACAGGACCTCACCCGATGACATTGGGCCGACCCGCCCGATGGAGTCGGGCCGCACACCAACGCTTCACAGCCAGCGCAGGACATAGCCAAGGACGCCCGATGAGATCGGGCCGAACCGCCCGATCGGGCTCCTCACCGAAATCACGATCGGGCAACGTCGCCCGATCGGGCCCACAACGACTCTTATCTCTTGCTTCTGATGACGATGACCGCCCGATCGGGCGTGTGGCGCCCGACCCGATCGGGCTCAGGTCTGATACTCATTCCTTGGCTTCAAACTCCAAGGCTCCAATGCTTCTTCGCTCAGAGATCCCGAAAAGTATCCTCAGGACTTTGGAACTCATCAAATATGTCTTCGAACCTCTCCAGTCTAGTGAAATGGTCAGATAGTGGTATAAAATAGAGAGATAACTCCCTAAAACCTGCAATCAGACACAGAACAGAAAACCACAACTAGATGGAGAGAGTTAGCATAAAATGGCTCCTAAGAGCACCATTGATACACATTTTAGCTCAAATACAGGGGGAAAAACACTATATTAAACCATCACATCATACATCAAAGGGCTCAACCTCCAGAATGCTTTGTTGAGGCATCTCATGTCTCTTCGTGATGCCACCACTCCTTTGACATCTATCACAGCTCAAAATAAACTCACGAGCATCTTTTTGCAATGATGGCCAAAACATACCATATTGGAGCACCTTAGCAACAGTTTTGCTTGCTCCACCATGCCCTCCACATGCCAAGGTATGGCAATGATTCAACACCGAATTAATCTCATGGTTGGGCACACACCTTCTAAAAACACCATCGGTGCACTTTTTAAACAAGAGAGGGTCATCCCAATAGAACCTCGAAGCTTCCTTGAAAAATCGCTTCCTTTGTTGAGAATTGAAACCACGAGGTTCAATCCCTGATGGGTTTTAAAATATGCCGCAAGTGCACGGTGTCTGTCTAGCAGAAACTGGCAAATACGGGTCGATCCACAGGGAGAGGAGTTCTACAGATTTATGCTCAATTATCTAACTACTTCAAGAGAGGAAATTGATTGAAGAATTCATAACTAAACTAGAATAAACTATAACACAAAAAGATGGAAGTTTATCAAATAATTAAAAACCTAGGGCGATTGATCGGTCCACCATGCTTATACCAATTTAATCACTACAATATAGTTCGACAATACTTGGATTGAGGTTCGAATAAATAAAGTATTTTGTTAATCCTTGGTCAGGCATTAACAACTCTTAGATTAACATATGCTAGTACGGTCACTCAACATAATCAAACCTACCTATTGTAACACGCCTCTAATGAATACGATCTTTCGATTCTAATTCTTATTAGCTAAACATAACTCATGATATTGCGCAATTACATGAATTAAACAAGCATAATCAATAGGAATTATTCTAATTCAATCCAAATAACGAAGAACTTTAAACCACAATCAAAAAGGTATAAACATGGCTTCCCTCTCTAAGCCCTAGAAAAAGTCTACTCACTCATGATATTAATAAAATCAATAAACATAATCAAAGTAAAAGAATTCATTAAATTAAACAAAGTAAAGAGAAATACCGAATGATTTAAGAACAATGAAAACCAAAATCGATGATCTTTATAATCTTCAAGAGCAAGAGTTAATACAAACTAGAGAGAGAAACTAAGTGTTTAGCCCTAAAAACGTAGAAAATAAGATAGTCTAATTGAAAATACTAAAAACCTATTTATACTTTTTACAAAACCGACTAAAAAAGGCAAATAAATCCGTCCCGAGAAACCGCCCGGTCGGGCGACGGTGATTAAAGAACTACGACTAAGAAGGAATTTCGCCCGGTCGACCGGACAGATCCGCCCGGTCGGGGGCGCAAGCAGAATTTCGTCTCTTTTCGCCCGGTTGACCGGGCGAACAAATCTCATATGCAGTAGAACTTTGTGTCTCGCCCGGTCGGGCAAAACCGCCCGGTCGGCCGGGCGGGAGTGCTTTTTTGCTCTTTTTTTGGTGTAATCTTGTCCGAATCACTTGTGCAATCTCTTGGATCTTCTATGAGCTAAATTGGGTCCGTTGGACTTCCGTTCTGCAACTCAAATGAGGGTGATAAACGCTTAATCTGCACAAAAACATCTAACACACGGAAACAAGTCCAAACATATCAAATAACTCAAGAATCGAGCTCCAACGAGCTCAAATTAACTATCAAAGCTAAAGGAGTAGAGCTAAATAATCTATATAAAATAGATACATCAAAATCCCCCAAGCTAACCTTTTTCTTGTCCCTACGCAAAACCACACAAATGAGTTACAAGATACAATTGTTTCACCCCATAGAAAATGCAGTTCGAAAGTATTAGTAGACTCATAAATCAATCAAGACGGCATGCATCATCATCAATCCTTTATATCAAGCCAACGACCAATCACTGAGAAAGACAATCAAGCAAGGTCACTGCGCATGTCATGCAAATGCTAAGATGGTGCTCACAAGGGGGAACACTCTTCTCTCATGTTTGTGGCAGGCAAAAGATGTGCCCGATCACTCTCCATTCCCACCATACGTCCCTTCCCAACTCACTACTCTCGTGTGTTTAGAAGGTAACATAATGACACTCAACCTAATTCAGTCGACTCAAAAATGACACTTATTCTTTAACTTTGATTCATTGACTCACTTTCAACTCAATAATGCAACACATAAAGATCAGGAGGACTTTTAAAGGTTGTAATGGGGCTGAGGCTAAGGGTATGGAAAAATTTGGAAATGTGGTGGATAAACCAAGCATGGAGGAGCATGGACTAACAGAACCAGGTCAATGAGACCTTCATAACTTCACTCACTTATCTCCAAAATATCACAGCATTCACTTTCTCCATTCAGTCACTATTGTCACTTCCCTTGCTTTTCAAACAACACTTTATTCAATAAATTCAAACTTTTTGTTCCTTTTTTTTTTTTTTTTTTTTTTTGTTGTTGTTGAACATTCTTTCTTGCTTTTTCCCAAACACAAAGTAATAAGCTGATCATATACCCATAACGAACTAACTCCAACTAGCACACGCCACAACATACATAACTATCAAGACAACCTAATCACTTAACTAATGCTCCCCCAAGCTAGGCTTGGGACAAGAATCAAATACGGCTAATGTGCTTGTAATGACGGTTAGAAATCAAAACAGTCAGAAAGGCTTCAGCGGGGCTAGAAATGGAATAATGTAATCAATTACAACTCTGGAGCTAGGAATTATGAAAAGAACGCCTCCATCATGTCAATCATGTATGCACATCAAATTTTCAAGGAGTACAGAACCAAAATCAAGATCAATGTCATAGTTGAGGAACGAATCATACAACAACGAGGAAGACTGGATAAAAGATAGGCATCCATGGCTCAAGAAAACTCACAGTCTAACCAACTTAGCTCTACAATCAATGCAAGTGCCGCAAGTATCATGCAATCAAGGGTCATGGAAGATTGAAAATCAACTCAAGACTAACAAATACTCATGCTAACTATCATAGATTCAAAGTCCAAAAAAATCATTCAAAAATTTGGGGGGCGCAGGGAAACAACCACGCAACTCATAATAACTCATGTCAAGCTCTTTTTTTTTTTTTTTTTTTTTTTTTTTTTGAAAAAAAAACGAAACTTAAACTAACTACACTACAAAGCAGTAAAGAGAGAGAAAGTACTTACAGAAATCCTCTCTCCAAGCTAAACTCGGCAATGGCCTCATTGCAGCTAGAGGGAAATAGAGGACTCACGCGTCATCATCAGACATATCGACAGTAAAATTGCCACCGGTAGTACCTGCAGCACCAAAAGCAGTATGGCTAGAAGTACCATCCCTAGCATGGTCAGTGGGGTCAGGGACTTGTGGTGTGTACCATGAAGGGTGGGTGGCATCATGGGCAACAAGCCCTTGGTGAAAATAGTCATGGTAGATAGGGTACAGGGCATGGCGCATGTCGGACTCCATGGTAGTCAACCGTGTGTCCAACGAAGTCAGGTGAGTCTGGATGGTAGCCTGACCAAGCTCAAGGCGGCCCATCTGTGAGGTAAGGGACTGCTGTCCCTGCTCAAGGCGGGTAAGGACCGCCATCATAGGATCCATAGGCGCGGCGGAGGAGGACGCTTCCCCAACGGGCTGCCTGTGGTAGGTCCACAGAGGTCGCCTAACAATGGGCTCTTGACCCCGCATAGGAAGGAGGTACGACCCCACACCAGGCTCTAAGCGGGTCTGAGCAGGGTCAGGAAGAAGGATAGACTCCTTCTTAGCAATGAACCACCTAAATTTGTTCGCAGACTGGGCGGTTAGCCATTTAGCATTGGTCATATAATCAATGCTAATCTCAGCGGGACCCGCTACAGCATTGCTAATGTCAGGAGTATAGCCAAAATGAGCAGCAATAGCGGTAATGAGGCCACCTAAAACAATAGGTTGCCCCCTAACACTACCATCGTCAAACAAAGCAGGTAAATTGGCGGTAGTCCGCTTCAGCTGGGACACAAACAGATAAGGAAGGCACAGAGAGTAATCAAGCTCTGGAAACAAATAACTACCCATCAAAAAAATCTCCTGTTTTTGACAGGAGTGGGGCTCAGCACGCCCAAAAAGTGTGAATCCCAAAAATCGCTGTAAGTAGCGAAGGCTGGGAAAATGGAGGTGGTCTGCAGTCATATGCTGGGTGTTAACATCCCCATCACCTGTGAATGCGGTCCACAAGGTATTAATTCGAACAGTGGGAGGGGGGCGGTGATCATCAGTAACAGGGAGGCCAAAAATAGCAGCTAATTGGCCTAATGTGAGTTCTCGATCCTCATTCATGAGGCGAAAAAGGAGAACTTGATTTTTATTGCCTACTTCTAATGAGCTCAAGAATTCAAGTGTAAGATGCCTATATGTCCAGAAAAACATGCCGAACATTGTTCCCAATCCCAATTTCTCAAATAGCGTTTTAGTTTCACCGTAAATACCCAAAACATGTAAAGAATTGGCATCAACAAAACGAGTAGGGATTATGTTCCGATATTTCAACTTTTCAAATCTTTGTTTTTGTTCTAGGGATTTGAAGATTACCTGCGGGAATGTCGAATCTGGCGGAATTTGAGCGCTTGATTCCCCTCTTGAGCTTTGTTTCCTCTTGCTTAGCCTTGACATGGTGGAAAAGAAAAGAAAAGTGGAGATTTTTGGGAGTGAGAGAATTGAAGTGGGGTGATGGAGGTTTTATGGGAGAAAGATGAAGAAAAGTATTGGGATATGAAGAAAATTGAAGGAGAAGATGGAATTTGTGAATGGTGAAAGGTAGGGTGGAGTTTGGCTATGGAGATTTTTAGGAGCGAGAGAGAGAGGGTTGAGAGGATGAATAAAAGTGAGAGAATATGAAAGAAGTGGAGTGAAGGAAGAAAGAAGTGGAGTGATGGAATTGGGAGAGTATCCAAGACTCGTGGTATCCGCCCGGTCGACCGGGCGAAAAAAATTTATTGTTTTGTCTTTCGCAGCGCTGGCCTGAGCATGTAGTGGGAGAAAAAAAAACGGCCTGGTAGGGCGAATTCTCCCGGTTGACCGGGCGAAACTCGCTTCTTCAGCATACTAAGGGCATTTCGTCCGGTTAACCGGGCGAAAGTGTCTCCAAACTCGCTTACGCGCCCGACCGGGCGAAAATTTATGTATTTTCGTGTCGCCCTTCTTGGATTTAGGTGCGCGCCCTGTCCGGCAAACTCGCCCGGTAGGGAAAGTTAAGAGGCCCGGTCGGGCGAAATAGCCCGGTCGACCGGGCGGCTAGATTTCACGCTGTTTTTTCCGTCAAAATTTTCCCAAGTTGTGATATTGACCCCCTACACACACTAAACTCGTCCAAATGTCAGTACACTCCCTCTCACCTCTCTAAAAAAAATAAGAAAAGTAATCTAAACTAATAAAGAAAGAGAAAAGTAAAGACGGGTTGCCTCCCGCAAAGCGCTGGTTTAAGAAGGTCCCGCACGACCGTAGTACTTCTGATTTCAGAGTGAGGGAGCATCGAAGTAGATGACCTCTACTTGGCCTATGAAAGCGCCCTCATGATACAGTTTCAAACGTTGACCATTCACTTTAAACTTTGTCCCCTCTGCATTGGCCACTTCAACGGCTCCATGTGGCTTCACATCAGTGACAACAAAAGGTCCAGACCACTTTGACTTAAGCTTTCCAGGAAAAAGCCATAGTCTAGAGCTGTATAATAAAACCTTGTCACCAACATGAAACTCGCGCTTCTCAATCATCTTGTCATGAAACCTCTTTGTCTGCTCCTTGTAAAGCTTGTGGTTCTCATATGCTTCCAGTCGAAGCTCATCTAACTCATTCAACTGAAGAAGTCTTGTTTCACCTGCAGCCTCTAAATCCAAGTTAATTTCTTTGACTGCCCAAGCTGAGAGATACTCCATTTCAACTGGTAAATGACAAGCTTTGCCATAGACCAATCGATATGGGGTGGTGCCGAGAGGTGTCTTAAAAGTAGTTCGTAGTGCCCACAGAGTGTCATCCAACTTTTGTGACCAATCTTTCCTTGACCTGTTGACTACTTTCTCTAAGATGCGCTTGATCTGACAATTGGAGACTTCAACTTGGCCACTAGTCTGAGGGTGATATGCCAAGCCAACCTTATGAGTAACTCCATATTTCTTCAGTAAAGCTCTGAAGGTTCTCTGATGAAAATGAGACCCCCTATCACTGATCAAAACTCTCGGGACTCCGAAACGAGGAAAAATAATCTTCTTGAAGAGCTTCATTACCACCTTAGAATCATTAGTAGGGGAAGCCACAGCTTCAACCCACTTAGTCACATAATCCACAACTACCAAAATATACCCGTTTCCACAAGAAGAAGGGAAAGGTCCCATGAAATCAATGCCCCACACATCAAAGGGCTCAATCTCCAAAATTCCCATCTGCGGCATCTCCTGTCTCTTTGAAATATTGCCCGTTCTTTGACACTCATTACAAGAGAGGCAAAAAGCACGGGCATCTTTGAAGATAGTAGGCCAGTAGAACCCACTCTGGAGAACTCTATAAGCTGTGGCCTGTGAGCCAAGATGCTCACTACAAGGCATACTATGACAGTGTTGTAGGATTCCAGCTATCTCCCAATCGGCAACACATCGTCTGAGCAAGCCATCTGAACACTTCTTGTATAGAAGTGGGTCTTCCCAATAGTAATGCTTAGCATCATGATAAAACTTCTTGCGTTGTTGCAAATCTGGAGGAGGAGAACCACCAACACAATAGTTAGCAAAATCAGCATACCATGGAGATTGAATAGATACAGCAAAAAGATGATCATTAGGACAAGAATCATCAATAGGACCATCAGCAATTGACTCAAATCTCAATCTGGAGAGATGATCTGCAACGACATTCTCAGCACCCTTCTTATCACGGATCTCCAAATCAAACTCTTGTAATAAGAGTATCCAGCGAATAAGTCGTGGCTTGGCTTCCTTCTTAGCCAATAGATACTTCAATGCCGCATGATCGGTGTGGACAATAACTTTCGAACCTATGAGGTAGGTTCGAAACTTGTCAAGAGCATATACAATGGCCAATAACTCCTTCTCTGTAGTAGCATAGTTGACCTGAGCTTCATCTAATGTCTTGCTGGCATAGTAAATAGCATGGAGGGTCTTGTTCTTTCGTTGGCCAAGTACAGCACCAACTGCATAATCACTAGCATCACACATGATCTCGAAGGGAAGACTCCAATCTGGAGGTTGTATGATAGGGGCAGTGATCAATGCTTCCTTAATCCTGTCAAAAGACTCCACACAAGCGTCAGTAAAATCAAAGGTGGCATCCTTGAGCAACAATTGAGTAAGGGGTTTCGCAATTTTGGAAAAATCTTTTATGAATCTGCGATAAAACCCCGCATGACCCAAAAAACTCCTCACTCCCTTGACATTCACAGGAGGAGGAAGTTTCTCAATCACCTCAATTTTTGCCCGATCAACTTGGATGCCACGTTCAGAAACAAGATGACTAAGTACCATTCCCTCATGGACCATGAAGTGACATTTTTCCCAGTTTAAGACCAAATTAACATCAGTACAACGTCTCAGTACTCCAGAAAGATTATGCAAACACACATCAAAGTCAAACCCATATACACTGAAATCATCCATAAATACCTCCATGATATTCTCAATGAAATCAGAAAAAATGGCCATCATGCATCTTTGGAATGTGGCAGGGGCGTTACACAAGCCGAAGGGCATTCGGCGGTAAGCAAAGGTGCCATAAGGACATGTGAACGTCGTCTTCTCCTGATCTTCTAGGTGAATGGGAATCTGAAAGAAACCTGAATACCCATCCAAATAACAGAAAAAGCTATGTTTTGCTAATCTTTCTAACATCTGGTCAATAAAAGGGAGGGGGAAGTGATCTTTCAAGGTGGCTATGTTTAATCTGCGATAGTCAATACACATTCGCCAACCTGTAACAGTACGAGTAGGAATTAGTTCATCTCTATCGTTCTTAATAACAGTAGTCCCCCCCCTTTTAGGAACAACTTGAACCGGGCTCACCCACTTAGAATCTGAGATGGGATAGATGATGCCCGCGTCAAGCAGTTTCATTATTTCCTTCTTCACTACCTCTTGCATATTAGGATTCAAACGTCTTTGGGGTTGTATGCAAGGGCAGTGATTTTCTTCCAAATTTATTCTATGCATACACAAGTCAGGACGAATACCCCTAGATCATCAATACTATACCCAATAGCCTTTTAGTGCACGCGAAGCACTGTAAGAAGTCGTGAAAGCTGGCTATCTGTGAGTTTAGTACTGACAATCACAGGGCATTCCTCATTATCATCAAGAAATGCATATTTGAGGTGAGAAGGTAAAGGTTTAAGTTCTAACTTCTTTACCTGTAGCTCAGAAGTAGAGCAAATAGTCTCCATTACCTCACATTCGACTAGCTCATCAATATTAAGGCCATCCAGTTCAAGAATTTTCTCCAATGGATCATCTGGCAGAAATTGGTGATAGTCACCTTCCGAAATCTCTTCCAGTACATCAATCCTGCAGCATGTGTGCTCAAACATAGGAGACTTAATAACATTGGTTAGTTTGAAAGTAATAGTATCATCACCAACACTTAAAGTCAAAGAGCCAGATTTAACATCAATCACAGCACCGGCAGTACACAAGAAAGGCCTACCTAAAATAATGGGGATCTGACTGTCCTCCTCCATATCCAGCACTACAAAGTCTACAGGAATATAGAATTTTCCAACCCTGACAGGAACATCCTCTAAAATACCCAAAGGATATTTCACAGAACGATCTGCCATCTGTAAAGTAATCTAGGTGCACTTCAAAACTCCCAAGTTCAGTTTATTACATATAGATAGAGGCATAACAGATACACTAGTTCCTAGATCACATAAAGCCTTATCTATAAACAATGCACCTACATGACATGGGATGGAAAAACTACCAGGATCCTTTAATTTTGGAGGGATTTTGTTTTGCAAAACATCACTACACTCTTCAGTTAGAGCAACTCTATCTAGACCACCAAAATCCTTTTTCTTAGTAATCATGTCTTTCAAAAATTTGGCATAAACAGGCACTTGAGAGATTAAATCAGTAAAAGGAACTGTTACCTCAAGATTCTTGACCATTGACATGAACTTACTAAGCTGTTGATCAACCTTGGATTTTTGCATCCTGTGAGGGAAAGGTAGTGGTGGTGTAGGAGAGTCAGTAACTTTCTCCTTTTGCTTCTTTGCTTCATCTACTTTCCCTTGCTCAACTTCAGCTTTTGAGCTATCGTCACCTTCCTGTTCATCCACTACATCGTTTTTGTCTGGAGGTGGCAATTCATCAGTAGGCATAAGTGGAGCATCATATTGTGTTCCGCTTCGAAGAGTGACAGCATTAGCAGTCTCTTTGGGAATTGGTTGCCCCGGCAAATGACCTGGTTGCCCCTGCACATTATTTCCGGCCACCTGAGCAAGTTGAGTCTCCAAATGTTTTGTAGTATTCTTCAACTCTTTGATGCTCTCCTCATGATTTTTCTGCATAGAAACAGTCATTTTCATTAGATCAGACATAGTAGGCTCTTGAGAGCTGGTACTCTGAGGAGTTTGCTGCTGATAGCCTCGGTGTGAAGGCCTATTGAAACCAGGAGGGGGATTCTGAGGAGCCCCTTGGTAATATTGTTGTCTGGCAGCATGCTGTGGTGGGTTTTGATGAGGTGGTTGGTAGGATGTTTGCGGCATAGGTTGAGGATTCTGAACATTATTGTTTTTGTAGGAAAAATTAGGATGATCCCTCCAACCGGGGTTGAATGTGTTAGAGTAGGGGTTGTGTGGAGGTCTCTGCTGAAAAGCATTTGCATGCTCCATCTGATTCAGATCAGGTTGACTGTAGCAACAATCATGACCAAAGTGGCCTTGAACACCACACACTTCACAAAAGGAAGAAGTAATAGGAGCCATGTAAGACATCGCATTAATACTCATAGGAGGAGTACTAGACTGCGAAGATTTCAGTGAGTCCATCTTCATGCTCAACTGGGCAACTTGTGCGGATAACAGGGAATATGCATCAGCATCCAACTTTTTCTTTGTAATAGTCCTGGAAGAACTATGATCATTTGCTGCTAAGTTGGCTAGAAAACTGTACCCTTCATCTACTTCCTTGTCTAGGAAAACACCCCCTGCAGATGAATCAATTATACTCTTGATATGGGGTTGTAGACCATTGTAGAATGCCTGAGTGATGAACCACTTGTCTAGATTGTGGTGTGGGCATTCTCTCTGCAGATCCTTAAACCTATTCCATGCTTCCTTCAATGTCTCATCGGGTTCTTGTTGGAAAGTAGCAAGTTTATGACTGATTTCTGCAGTCTTGGTAGGAGGGTAGTACTCTTTCAGGAATGCTTCAGAAATAACACTCCACTCAGTTTCATTAACATCGTTCAGCCATTTCTGTGCCTTGTCCCTTAATGAGAATTCGAAGACCATGACCTTCAACTGATCAGGAGTGACCCCTTAGTGCTTAACGGTACGACAAAGTTGTTGAAACCGTTGTAAATGATTTGCAGGGTCTTCAAATGGATGCCCTCCAAATTGCTTCTGTTGGATCATATTGATGAGGGCAGGCTTGATCTCAAAATTGGCCGCTTGAATGTCAGGCATAGTAGGACCTGTGGAAATACCACCAGGACAATGACTTAGGAGGCATGATTGGCTCTGAAGGACCTTATGTGGATTTTCCCTGGTTAGCAGACTGCTTCTTCTTCTTTTGTTGCTTTTTGAGTTGCCGGATTGTTTTCTCAAGATCAGGATCAGTTGGGACTGGAGTACCTGTTCTCTTAGACCTGGCATAAAAGAAACAAAGAAAAATGTGTAGTGAGATGGCCTCAATTGGAACTTGAAGTTCCAATGAGACAGCAGAAATAGTTCAAATAATTAATCAGAAAGCTATAGAAACTAGCCGTCTCCCCGGCAACGGCGCCAAAAACTTGATGGGTTTTAAAATATGCCGCAAGTGCACGATGTTTGTCTAGCAGAAACTGGCAAATACGGGTCGATCCACAGGGAGAGGAGTTCTACAGATTTATGCTCAATTATCTAACTACTTCAAGAGAGGAAATTGATTGAAGAATTAATAACTAAACTAGAATAAACTATAACACAAAAAGATGGAAGTTTATCAAATAATTAAAACCCTAGGGCGATTGATCGGTCCACCATGCTTATACCAATTTAATCACTACAATATAGTTCGACAATACTTGGATTGAGGTTCGAATAAATAAAGTATTTCGTTAATCCTTGGTCAGGCATTAACAACTCTTATATTTAAGATATGCCAGTACGGTCACTCAACATAATCAAACCTACCTATTGTAACACGCCTCTAATGAATACGATCTTTCGATTCTAATTCTTATTAGCTAAACATAACTCATGATATTGCGCAATTACATGAATTAAACAAGCATAACAAATCAATAGGAATTATTCTAATTCAATCCAAATAACGAAGAACTTTAAACCACAATAAAAAAGGTATAAACATGGTTTCCCTCTCTAAGCCCTAGAAAAAGTCTACTCACTCATGATATTAATAAAATCAATAAACATAATCAAAGTAAAAGAATTCATTAAATTAAACAAAGTAAAGAGAAATACCGAATGATTTAAGAACAATGAAAACCAAAATCGATGATCTTTATAATCTTCAAGAGCAAGAGTTAATACAAACTAGAGAGAGAAACTAAGTGTTTAGCCCTAAAAACGTAGAAAATAAGATAGTCTAATTGAAAATACTAAAAACCTATTTATACTTTTTACAAAACCGGCTAAAGAAGGCAAATAAACTCGTCCCGAGAAACCGCCCGGTCGGGCGACGGTGATTAAAGAACTACGACTAAGAAGGAATTTCGCCCGGTCGGGGGCGCAAGCAGAATTGCGTCTCTTCTCGCCCGGTTGACCGGGCGAACAAATCTCATATGCAGCAGAACTTTGTGTCTCGCCCGGTCGGCCGGGCGGGAGTGCTTTTTCGCTCTTTTTTTGGTGTAATCTTGTCCGAATCACTTGTGCAATTTCTTGGATCTTCTATGGGCTAAATGTGGTCCGTTGGACTTTCGTTCTGCAACTCAAATGAGGGTGATAAACGCTTAATCTGCACAAAAACATCTAACACACGGAAACAAGTCCAAACATATCAAATAACTCAAGAATCGAGCTCCAACGAGCTCAAATCAACTATCAAAGCTAAAGGAGTAGAGCTAAATAATCTATATAAAATAGATACATCAATCGCACAAGCCAAGTAGTTCGCATAGTCCGCGAACCATGGAATCTCATTATTCAGAATGGCGAATAGTGCTTCTTCTCTCAAATCTTCTTCAATAGGGATCTCGTCAGGATCCAAGACCTTCTCATCAAGAGGGAGACGAGAAAGATGATCAGCTACCACGTACTCTGTCCCCTTTTTCTCCTTCATCTCAAAATCAAACTCTTGAAGAAGCAGCACCCACCTAATGAGCGGAGGCTTTGCATCTTTCTTACTCATCAAATAACGGACAGCAGAATGATCCGTATATACAATAGCCTTATTGCAGGTCAAGTAAGACCGGAATTTGTCAAATGAAAAAACTACGGCCAACATTTCCTTCTCCGTAGAGCATCATCCAAAGTCCTACTTGCACAGGCTATGACATGTAGCCTTCCTTCCTTGCGTTGTTTAAGAACAACGCTCACTGCAAAGTCACTAGCATCGTACATCAGTTCAAAAGGCAAGCTCCAATCCGGAGCTTGCACAATAGGGGCAGAAGTGAGGGCCTTTTTCAAAGTTTCAAAAGCCTTAATACAAGACTCATCAAACTCAAAATCTACATCCTTTTGAAGTAGATTCGTCAATGGTTTGACTATCTGAGAAAAATCCTTGATGAAATGCCGGTAAAAACCCGCATGTCCAAGGAAAGCTCGAACTCCCGTCACCGAATTCGGTGGCGAAAGCTTCTCAATAACCGAAACCTTTACCGGATCCACTTCAATGCCCTTCTTTAACACTTTATGCCCAAGGACAATGCCTTCCTCGACCACAAAGTGACATTTCTCCCAATCCAGGACGAGGTTCTTCTCTTGACATCTTTTCAATACACACTCAAGATTAACCAGACATGTGTCAAAAGACGATCCACACACACTAAAATCGTCCATGAACACCTCAATAGAATCTTCTAGCATGTCAGAGAAGATTGCTGTCATACACCTTTGGAAAGTAGATGGGGCATTACACAAACCAAAGAGCATCCTTCGATATGGGAATGTCCCATATGGACAAGTAAAGGTGGTTTTCTCTTAGTCATCCGGATGGATAGGGATTTGAAAGAATCCGGAATAACCATTCGAGAAAACAAAAGTGTGAATGATGAGCAAGCCGCTCCAACATTTGGTCAATGAAGGAGAGAGGGAAATGGTCCTTGCGGGTGGATTTGTTTAACTTCCTATAATCAATACAAACCCTCTACCCGGTAACAGTTCTAGTTGAGATAGTTTCTCCTTTCTCATTCTCAACAATAGTCATGCCTCCTTTTTTTGGAACCACGTGAATCGGGCTCACCCACTTGCTATCGGAGATAGCGTAGATGATTCCCGCGTCATGCAATTTCATAATCTCTTTTTTTACAACCTCTTTGAGGTTAGGATTGAGCCTTCTCTGATGCTTTCTGGATGAGGCATTACTATCGATGAGATGGATACGATGCATAGCAAGAGAAGGGCTTATCCCCTTAAGGTCATCTATCGAGTACCCAATGACATCTTTATATTTTTGTAGTATCTCAATCAATTTTGATATAGAGATGTCATCAAGACTCGAATTTGACAATAACTGGATAAGTACATGCATCATCAAGAAAAACATATTTAAGAGAAGAGGGAAGGGGTTTGAACTCTACCTTGGAAGGAGGGTTAGAACACTCCTCTTTGTCAATGGATGTAGCGAGAACCTCAAATGCTTCATCTTTTGTCTCCTCAATAGTAGTGTTAAGAAGCATGGAGAATTCTTTCACCTCTTCCATGTCCAAGCTCGGACTTCGGTAAGAGAAGCATACAACTCATCCCGGGTGTGAACCACTCGCAGCATCCTCTATCTCATTCTCCACTAGGTTGACCCGACAAATTCTCTCTATCATGGGCCTATTCAAAGTCTTAGAGAACTCAAATACAACCCGCTCATTGGCTACCTCAACCGTGATAGTATCATTTTTGCAATTGATCACAGCACCCAATGTCTTTAGAGCTTCTCTTCCAAGAATAAGAGGAGTCTCCGGATCTTCCTCAATATCCATTAGCACAAAATCACAAGGCACAAATACATGCCCAACTTGGATTGGAACATCCTCAAACTCACCATGGATGACTCTCACAGTGCGGTCCGCCAATTGAATAGTTTTCCGTGTCGGATGAAGAGGAAAATTAAGGTGCTTAGCAACAGACAGTGGCATCAAACTCACAATCGCTCCTAAATCGGCCAATGCACCTTTAGGCTCTAGATCGCCTATCTTCACCGACAAGGTGAAACTTCTGGGGTCCCTTTGCTTCTTAGGCATAGTACGTTGCACAAAAGCACTCACTTGGTAGGGCAAAGTGATAAGCTCATCTTCAAGCTTTTGTTTGTTGGAGAGGATCTCCTTAAAAAATTTAGCATAGGCCAGCATTTGAGACATAGCCTTAAGGAATGAAATGTTGATTTGAAGACTCTTCATCGCATTGAGAAATTTGGTGTACTTGTCACTTAATTTTCTCTCCACCAACCGTTGAGGATAGGGAACCGGAGGCACATAAATCTTAGTTGGTGGAGAAGATGGCATTGGAGCTTTATCACCAACTTGGACTTGTGGCCCGTCTCTTTCCACATTTTATCCTTTATCACCCTCTTCAACCTCAACTTCTTTCTCAACGACCTCAACTTCTTCATCCTTCTCTACCTCCTAAGTTGGCATCTTGGGACCTTCATAACTTGTTCCCGACCTCAAATGGATGGTTTTGGCTTGGCGGAGGTTGGGGTTAGGAATGGGTTGGCTCGGAAGTTGATTTGTGGGAGTAGAGGGATTTTTCTCGGCTCCTGGGGCAATTTGGGTTTCAAGCATTTTGTTATGGGCTTATAGCTCTTGAAACCTTTCACTAGTGGAAAAAAACGCAAGGGCTGCGGTGCAAGGGCTGCGTTAACGCAGCCCTTAATAGTGAAGGGCTCTTTTAGTGAAGGGTTGCGGTTAGCCCAAAAATTGCATCCCTACATTCAGGAAGGGCTGCGGTTTTTGGGCTAACCGCAGCCCTTTACCCACCCGCGAAAATATTATTTCAATGGGCTTTTAAATATTTTGGAAGGAATTCAGTGGGCGGGCTTTTGAAATATTGAGCGCTCCTTATTAAACCCTCATTCTCTCTCCTCTTCTCTCACAAATCTCACAAATATTCAGCCCTCCCTCGTGGATCTGTCTCTTACAAATCTTCAAACCACCACCACAAATCTTCACACCACCACCACAAATCCTCCTTCGTCTCTTGTCTCTAGGCTTGCCGTCGCGTCTCCTCTTGCCGTCGCGTCTCCACTTGCCGTCGCTCACACCACCGCAGCACCACCTTCTCACGCTGCCACCACCACACTCCTTTCACCCAGCGCGGCCTGTACCCCTGGCCACCAGCGTGCGCCCTCGACCTTCGATCTAATCGCTTGACGCAAACCAGACCCGCGTTTCTATCTTGCCCAACTTCTCCTTTCTCTCGCCCAGCTCGATCTCGTCGGAATCCTTCTCGGGCGCACCACTAGCGTCTCCTCTGCCGTCGCTCTCACCACCTCGCTGGCATTCGCACAAATCGCTCCTCGTCTCACACCACCTCGCCAGCATTCGCACAAACCACTCGCGTCTCCTCTGCCGTCGCTCACACCAGATCTAGGGTTGGTTCGTATTTTAATTTTGTTTGTCATTTTTAATTTTTTTTCTTTTGTATTTGTTGGCTCTTGATGGTATTTTTTTGTATTTTTTTTGTTAATTTTAGGTTTTTTAGTTTTATGGAATTAATTTGAGATGGTTCGAGATTAATTTGAGATCTAGGGCGAGATTTACTCGGTTTTTTATCAATTTATGTTTTCGTGTTTTAGGTTTTTTTTTTTATTTTCTTTTGTGGAATTAATTTGATTTTATGTTGTTGATTCGTTTGAGAGAGAATTCTGTTCAAATTTTGTCTTGATATTGTTATGAGAATCAGTTAGGTTTAATCTGGATGATCTTTGTGAATTTGGTTGCTGGAGTTTTGCTTTGCTGTTGCGAGACATCTGCATCAAGTTGTCTTGAATTTCTTATGCAAGATCAAGAAGTTAGTTGTGTTTTCTAATTAATTTGCGTTTTTTGGACTATGATGTTCTCGCCTTTTCAATCTTACCAGTTTACGTCCTAAATTTCTTGATATTTAGGAGTAAAAAAATGCAAATTTTTTTTTTTTTTTTGTGTGTGTCAAAAGGGCTGCAGTTATGGTCAAAACCGCATCCCTTTGTACAACGAAGGGCTGCGGTTTAGTCCCAAAACCGCAGCCCTTTCAATATGGAAGGGCTGCCGTTTTGGGCCTAAACCGCATCCCTTTGTACAACGAAGGGGTGAGTTTTGGGCCTAAACCGCAACCCTTCGTTGTGAAGGGCTACTATGGAAAGGGCTGCTGGCCAAAAACGCATCCCTTCCGTTTTTTTTCCACTAGTGTTTGCTAATGGTTTTGGAGAATTTAGTTCATGGATTGAAGTTGATGGAGAATTTGGAGAGAGGTGGGATCGGGAGATGGAGTGGGTTCGGGATTTTGTTTGGGGAACGGAGGGTTAGAGGGAGGTTTTTGGGTATTGGCTCTTTGATGTGGAGCTTGGTAGACATGAGACCCTTGTGAGGATGAACCACCTTGATTATAGTTTGGGTTATACCCTTGCACATACCCTTGGTGTTGACCTTGGTTGTACCCTTGTTGAGGTTGATTCCATCCTTGTTGAGGTTGGTTGAAGACTTGATTGTAGTTTTGTCGGGGTTATTTCCAATCTCCTTGTTAATTGCTTCTATACCCTTGGTTTCCTTGGTAACCATCTCCTCTAGAGTTTATTGCCGCCACATGCTCCGAATTTGTACCTCCACAATAAGATGTATCATGATTAGTACCTCCACAAATATCACAAGAAAAAGAATTTACCTGTGATGGATTAGATGATGCGAGGTTGATCTTAGAGAGCTTCTTTTCAAGTTGATCCATCTTAGCTTGAATTTGATCCATGGGATCTAATTCAAACTTCCCACTCTTCTTAGGTTGAGCACCTCTTCGACGTCCACCCCATGAATAGTTCTTAATTACTTCTTCAATGGTGGACTTAAGTTGATCTTGCGGGATCTTAGAAAGTTAACCTCCCGCTCCAACTTCAAGGTTGGCACGTGATATAGGATCAGGACCATCATAGAAGAATCGCATGAGTAGATTCTTGGTGAACTCATGGTGAGGGCATGAACGGATCATCTCCTTGAACCGCTCCCAAGCTTTCGCAAGTGTTTCATCGTTCTCTTGCTCAAATGAGGAGATCTTCCTCCTTATGTCTGCCGTCTTCCACTCTGGGAAGTATTTCTTCATAAAGGCCATTGTGACTTCCTCCCATGTAGTGAGGAAATTAGCAGGTAAGCGCTTGAGCCATGATTTTGCTTTTCCGGTAAGAGAAGACCGGAATAAATGCATCTTGATGTAGTCTGGAGAAACGTCATTTGTGGTTATTATGGCACAGATCTCAAGAAACCTGTCAAGATGGTCTAGAGGATCTTCATCCGACCCCCCCCCACAAAATTGTTCTGCCTTCACCATCCGAGTGTACTAAGGATGAATGCTGAATTTGTAGTAGTGGTGGGGAGTCGAATACCACCTTGAAGAACATAGGAACCCGGATTTTCGAAATCCCTAAAAAGTTGTGGATTTGCTTCACCCATGTCTGACTCAACTTCACTTGTTGTACTTGAGGCTGGTGAAGATGGTTCGGAACCCAAAGACAAATCTTCCAAATTTTTCCGAAGCTTTCGCATGGTACGGTCAATTTCTGGATAGAGGAAAGGTGGGTGAACCGTGAGCTCTTCTTCTCATGTAACACAACAAAGCTAAGTAGAGGATTAGCAAATAACAACCACATTCAAAAAGAAAATAGAAGAATATTCAACTAAGCAAAGCTAAACTAAAATAAACTTCAATTAATAGCACATTTTCCCCGGCAACGGCGCCATTTTGATAAGATGTTTTTAGTGTGTCGTTAAGGCACAAAAAATCGCTTCTCAAACAAAATTTATAACACCTAACGAGTAATTACTATCCACAGGGAAATTGGGATTAATCAAAGTCTAGCAAGTCTAGATTACCTAATTGAGGGGTTTTTGGGGGTTTTAAATATGATTTGGTAACAACTACGACTAGCTAATATCGAAGAATTAGCAAATAACACGAGATGAAATATCAAATAGGAAGACACTAGAGTTAAGGTTACTAGTATGGATCAAAGCGGACAACGATTATTAATGCAATTGTGATTCAAAGGCAATGATTACGCAAGGTTTAGTTTTCCTCTAAAATACTCGAGTCCTCTCTCGAATGGTCCTCGAGAATGATCACATAATCAAACAACTAAATCCTCTCTCGAATGGTCTTTAGTCAATTGATTAAGAGTTCCAATGAATTTGGAAAACCCCTAATATAGGATCCCCTTAATTTCTACCCAATATCTTGGTCTAGAAATTAAGTTGATTCATAGAGATGATAAAAGAGTTCATAATTCAATTAAGAACATTTGAAATCAAAATACCAAAGCACAAATGTGATCAATATCTATCCTAAGGCCTCAAAACACCAAGATCAATGCATAAACATGTTTAGATAATCACATTCACATTAACAATACATTTAAGCCCTAATCCATACTTTCACCCTAACTCTAGATGGGAAACTACTCACTAATCATGGATTCTAAACAATAAAACATGAAATCTATGACTAATCTAGGGCTAAACACAATTAAGAGGTAATTAATCTAATGAAAGTAACAACTATGAGACTATAATAAAGTAGATCTAATAAAAGGGAAGAACAAATAATAGCAATGAAAAGAGATAATAAAAACTGAAACTTTGAAATTAAAATGAATAAAAGTACCTTTAATGTTGTAGAAATCACAAACTATAATCTATGAATCTCAAATCTTGATAAAAAAACTAAGTGTTTATCTCTCTAATATGAACCCTAATAATACTCTCTAAAACATAGAATAAAGCATAATCCCAAAAATAATCATAATCCTCGTTTTTAACAATCACGAGTAATACAAAATTCTGGCATAAATAGGTGGTGCCGGCGCACCAAAGCTACTGACTCAAGTGGCCAGACTTCGCAGGAATGGTGCGGGCGCACCATGAAAACGGTGCGGGCGCACCATGAAAACGGTGCCGGCGCATCAAAATGGTGCGGGCGCACCAAGCTGACTGACATTTAGGATGCTCAATCTGTGGGGCGGTGCGGGCGCACCGATGCGAGGTGCGGGCGCACCAGTGTGTGTGGGCACTGCTAAGGGAGTGCGGGCACACCATGGAGCTCAGCTCAAGCTTCCTTTCTTCCATTTTCGCGCGTGCAAGCTCCTCGAAACTCCCGTCTATTACCATATCTCCCAACTCTTGACCTTATAAAACATCATACCTGCAATCAAAGCACGGGAAAACACGGTGAAAGCAAATGTACTTGAAATCTAGTCAAAATTGACCGAAAATCTAGCGAAATGTCACAATGATCAACAATGATCAAGTGAAGGAAATAGAGAGAGAAATGAGGAAGAAAGAGGGGGGAAGAAAAGGGTATAAAGAGGATCAAACCAAACCAAAAAGAGCTCATAAAGTGCGTTAGAAACGCACTTATCACCGGACTGGACCGGAATTTTTCCTGTCCAAGTCCAAATTTTTTCCAGATTCCGGTCCATTGGTCCTGCCGGTTCCGATCCGATCTGGTCCTAGACAGGTGAACACCCCTACGGCCATAACAGTATGTCGTTATATATAAGCACTATCAATATATTGGCACTCTCCATTTCTAAATGTTGTATACATTGAGTTATATATACACCCTCTACTCTTAAATGTTGTTTTTACAAAATACTCCATGAGAACTTACCTCAAAAAAAAATTGAGAATAAACTAAATCAAATTAAACCTACTAAAAGCACTACATTGTCTTTTCCAATTTGGAATTTCTTACTTTTGGAATTTTCCGCTTACAATTAATTAAAACTTCTCTCTTACTTTTTAGGGTTTTTCTCTCCTCATTTATTCTCCATAAAAGGTAATAGTTCTCTCTAGAACAACTTTTAGAAACATCCTAATGGAGGAAACTAGGAACAACGAATAGAAACAAAAGGAGTATAATAAATGATGTAGGATTCCCGCAATAATAAGTGTTTAATATTTAATTTATTTCTTAAGGCAATTGTTTTTTGCTTCTGACTTTTTAAATAAATTAATTGTTGAAACTTACAATACGAGATGTAGTATATGCTATGGAATAACAACATTGCCGCCAAGGCCAACTTACGTAATCGAAACCTGGGGGCTTCCGACATCTACCCAGTGTGCATGACTGGTTCAGAAGATCTGCAACACCTTTTCCGCTTATGCCCTCAAACATCGGGCGCATGACTCACTAGCCACCTGGGCATTAGATCACAAACCAATGCTCACACCTAATTCAGAGAATGGATTATTGCATAGATCATTTACTTTAGGAAATAGGATGGATAAGAAGGCAATCGACTACCTCTCTTCATCAGGTGCTTATGGGTCATGACAAGTACAAGAAATGACTTTCTCTTCCAACACAAACCCAATACACTCGAGGCCATTCGTCAACATGTCATCTAGGATGTAACACCCGACCCATATGGAGTCGAGTCTATCTTCACCAATGTGTATCCAGGGCCTACAACTGTCCTCAATAACCAACACAAGTTCTTTCGGCACATTTTGTCCTCAATCACACGCACCCCGAGAAACTTCCCAGGAGGTCACCCATCCCTGGACTACTCCCAGCCAAGAACGCTTAACTGTGGAGTAACTAAGGAAATGAGCTCCCTAAAAGAAAGATGCTTCTTGTTAGAATCAGTAGTCTGCTAAATCCCTTTAAAGCAATCATCAGGGGTATTATATACACCCCCAATTGAGGACAACAACTCCCTCGTTGCGCCAGAGGACTCCACATATTTGGCATACGACATGTGGGTTGCCCCAGCCTGGAAACTAATCACATATTCGACCGCAGCCAGTGATATATCTCTAGAATTCTCCCCCACTAGGCTACTAACCTTGGATTAATTATCCACACGATCAACACGCGGTCGTAGGGTTGCTCTGATAGCATTTGTAACACCCGACCCATACAGAGTCGAGTCTATCGTCACCAATGCGCATCCAGGGCCAACAACTGCCCTCAATAACCAACACAAGTTCTTTCGGTTCATTTTGTCCTCACTCATGTGCACCCTGAGAAACTTCCCAGGAGGTCACCCATCCCAATACTACTCCCAGCCAAGCACGCTTAACTGTGTAGTAACTAAGGAAATGAGCTCTCTAAAAGAAAGATGCATCTTGTTGGAGTGAGTAGCCTGCAAAATCCCTTTAAAGCAATCATGAGGGGTATTACATAGGATTTGCAACAAAATGAAGTTCACATTTATATTACCAATATCACAAGACCATCCCAAGACGACCATTCCCCCCGGGTTTTACTATAGCCAATATAGGCAACCATCCAATAGGTACCCTAGACATTAAAATTCAGATTGATTGTTCAAGGGATAAACACTCGGGTCTTGGTAGTACGACATGGATATGTAAAGAAATAGGAGTAAAATCAAGCCATAAAAGGCCTTGAGTTTTCTTGTTTGTTGTGTTGTACTACTTGTCCTATGGGCTGCTGCCACTTGTTAGGTTTTTTAGTGAAATCTTCCTAGGATCATGTGCCTTGTTAAATGGTCATGTGACCTGTAATGAAAGGGGATATTCCTCTACTAGGGTTGTAAAGCACACTGTTATATATAAGCAAGTGTTGGCGTTTGTAGTGACAAGCATGGAGAATGACAAAATGAATGAAGTAATGAATGAATATGATGAGCAGCCAAATATTGCAGTATATGAACTTATAAAGTTCACATGGTATCAGAGTTGAGGTTCGTCTTTAAAATTTTTATCTTTGCTGCAATTTCAGTATTCTATTCGTCTCCTAGATTGTTGGCTTCACTTTGTTTTTTGAAAAAAAAAAAAGATTCAATCTTTAAGTCTAGTAGGTACTGTGTATGCTAGAAAAATCCCTCCTTTATTTCAGTAGTACGTTATATGCTATAAACTTCTTGAAACATGGCTACAAAAATAGATGCAACCAACCCACTGTACCATCATCCCACAGAAGCAACAAATTCTATTACAGTAGAAAAGTTAGAAGGGTCATCAAACTACAGGGCCTGGAAAAGGTCCTTTGAAATCAATTTAGCCTAAAAAAGAAAGTTAGGCTTGTCATAGGGGGAGAAAAGAAAGATGCAAATGACAAAGTAAAATCTGAAGCCTGGGATACCTGTAACAGTATGGTTATCTCCTAGATTTTGGGGTCTCTATCGGAATCCATTAAAAGATCTGTTATGTTCATGCATAATGCTCATAAAAAATGGAAATAGTTGGAACATAGATTCACTATGACTAATGGAGCAACGAAGTACTTGCTGAGTAAAGCAATATATGAGACTAAGCAAAATGGGAGGTTAGCAGCAGATTACTATACAGAGATAAGAATTTTGTGGGAGGAACTTGATGATTTAAGAGATTATCCTGCAATAACTAGCTTGAATGTTGAAATAACTTCTCATTAGATGCAAGAAAAAAAAGATGAGGAGGAACAAAGATTGTTTCAACTTTTAAATGGGCTGGATGAGGACTACAACACAGAGAGAAGTCACATACTCATGATGTCACCTCTTCCATCTGTGGATAATGCTTGTGGAATTCTTCAGCAAGAAGAGTCACAAAAGGAAATCTACAAGCATATAAAGTCTGAACCTGAGGGTTTGGCTATGTACAGTAAGAAAAATGAAGTGAACAGTACAAATTGTGGGAAAGCAGGACATGGGAGTGAGAAGTGTTGGGCCTGTAAAGCATGTGGAAAAGCAAGTCATACATATGACAATTGCTGGATTGTAGTTGGATATCCAGCTAAAAATTTCAAGAGTGGCAAGGAGTTCAGAAGTAAAGGGAAAGAAATTATGCAAAAGAAAGCTTTTGTGAAGAATCAAGGCAAGTTCCAGTCAAAGTGGTACAAAGGAAAGAGTAAAATGACAGCAAATGCTTGCTCCAGAAATGATGGAAATGCAGGAGGTGCTATAACTGCTCAGTGATGTTACGGTTTTATATAGAGTTTTCCCCCTTATATCTGAGCTAAAATGTGCATCAATGGTGCTCTTAGGAGCCATTTCACGCTAACTTTCTCCATCCAGTTGTGGTTTTCTGTTTTATGATGATTTGTAGGTATTAGGGAGCTTTTTCCCTATTTTCTACTGATTTACATCTACCACAATCGAATGGAGAGGTTTGAAGGCATATTTGATGAGTTTCGAGGTCTCGAGAATACTTTCCGAGGCCTTGGACAAAAGAAGGAGTGAATTCTTGGCGCCTGAAGCCAAGGAATGAAGAAATGGCGTCTCGCCCAACTCCATCGGGCTGACTTGGCCCGATCGGACGTCCATCACAGCCATAAGCAAGTTTGTTGTGGGATCCGCCCTGTCGTTGTTCGGTGTCCGGCCCGATCGGGCGAGATGGCCCGACCTCATCGGGCGTGTTCGTGCTCTAGTGCTTGCTGCTGCTTTGTTCGTGCTCGAGTGCCGAGTGCTGCGAGGTCCCATAGCCCGATGACATCGGGCGGCCTAGCCCGACTCCATCGGGCGAGTGCTTGTTGCTGCTGTGTTCGTGCTCGAGTGTTGCGCACTGACCTTGACTAGCCTAATAGCATCGGGCGGCATGGCCCGATAGCATCGGGCGCTTGGCTACGCATGGAGTATTGCTGCTGCGTTGAGCATGATTTGATCGGGCTGACTTGGCCCGATCGGGCGACTTACTCCGCGCTCATTTAATGAATGTCGGGCTACTTAGTACAAATAGGAAAATCAGACATCTTTGATTTATCTTGGTTTTAGTCCTTATTTTCTCATAGTTTCTCTCAAGAACCCTAGTTTTACTACTTTTCATTGTGGATTCAAGATCAAACCTTTGGATTTCTTGCAATTTCAATATAGTTCTTTAATTTGGTAATCTTCTTCCTTGTTTTCTCCATTATTGTTTGCTTTCTCTATTATTGATTAGAGTAATTTCTTAGTTATTTGCAATAGTTCAAAGTATGAATTTTTACATGGAATTTGTTATTGTGTTCTCAAACATGAATGAGTAGTTTTATTTCTAGGATTGTGGGGATCTATGTATGCAATGAGGGATTGATAGATTAGTATAATTATCCTTTATTTCAATTGTTTCCTGTGATTGAATCGTTCATGCTAGATTTATGAATTAGGCCTGATTTGTATTTCTATTATCACAATATTGAATCTGCTTCGAGAGGAGAGATTTCGTATAGGCTTTCAATCATTAGGCATAGTGATCCTTGACCATGCGAGAGCGGCTAGGTGATCTTTGAGGGAGGTAATGTTCGAGAGAAATTACATGTGCCCTAGATAAATTGACATATTGGGTGATTATTATTCGTCTCTGATTTCCCAAATTGTATGCATAGTGATCCATAGTCCTAGTTCTTTATTAATTGATTCTTACCTTCATATTTAGTTCTGTCATTTGCCTATTAGTTTAGTCACACACCCATTTTCAACTGATTTAGTTAGTATAATATTAGAATTCAGATACAATAATATAACTTTCTCCCTGTGGATTCGATCCTGACTTCCCTGACTACTTGTTAGTGGACCTTAGGTTATTTTTGATAAGGTGATACGACTTTAGCCTGTCACTCAGCAACTAGAGCAACTGTTAAAGTTGATGCCACTCCCTTCCAGGGAGACTAATGATGATTCAATGGATGAAATGGAAGCTAATTATACAGAAATGATTGAGTGCAACCTGGCACACTCCATGAAACATGAGTGGATTATTGATTCTGGTGCAACACACCACATGACTGGATGCAGAGAGGTAGTGTTGAATGTAAAAAGGACACCAACTCAGCCAAAGATCACCCTTCCAAATGGTGAAAAATCTGAAGTCACTCACAATGGTGAAGTGAGGCTTGGAAACAACTTAAGATTGAAAAACGTAATGAACATTCCTACTTTCAGACATAGAATGATATCTGTTCAAAAGCTTGCATAGGAATAGAAGTGCAAAGTAATTTTTCTATCAACCTATTACATCATTCAAGATGAGAAAAGTGGTGAAGTGAAGGGAGTTGGAAAAGCTGAAAAAGGAGTGTACTATCTCCTAAATGAGCCAGTGGAGTCTTGGAGAGTATTATGAAGACTTTAAAAAGGACTGTAAGCAAGAATCAAGAAGGGATGGCAGCTTCAAGTGAGTTGGAGATACCAGCTCAAGTGGGAAAGAAAGTGAAGAAACAAAATATGACAACCTTGTGGGACAAGAGGTTAGGTCACACTCCTCTGGAGAGAATCAAGAAAATAGCAGGACTGAAAGGATTTGACACAGATAAAGAAGAAGTGTGTATCGCATGCCTACTTGCTAAATTTTCTAAGCTACCCTTCAAACCCAGTCAATCAAGAGCAAGTGAAGCGTTTGAGCTAGTGCATATTGATACATGGGGTCCCTATAAAGTGGGAACAAGACAAGGATACAAGTACTTCCTTACAATTGTTGGTGATCACACCAGAGTTGTGTGGATTCATCTTATGAAGCACAAAGATGGAGCTTATGGAGCTAACACTCAATTCATTAACATGGCAGCAACTTCGTACAACAAGTAGGTGAAAAAACTGAGATCTGACGATGCATTAGAGTTCAAGGACAAGTTGTGGAGAGCGTTGTTTGATACTTTGGGTATTGTTCATGAAACTAGCTGTGTGGATAGACCACAATAGAATGGAAGGGCTGAAAAGAGACACATAAATCTTCTTGAAATAGCAAGGGCCTTAAGATTTCAAAGTGGACTGCTACCTCAATACTGGGGTGAATGCATCCTCACTGCTGTGTTCATCACAAATAGATTGCCCACCACAGTTCTTGACAACCAGTCACCTAGAGGTAATTATGGGTCGAGCCGGGATGGGCTTTGGCAAAAAAAAATGGCCCGTTTTGGTCCAAAGCCTCGGGCTGGAATTTTCGCGCCAAAACCGGCTAATTCGGGCCGGGCCGGGCCATGCTGGCTTTTCGGGTCGGGCTAAAAATTAGCCTGAAATTTCATATTCAAGTTAGCCGTGGCCCGAAATTTTTGCCTAAAAAATCGGACCGGGCCCGACTGCGGGTCGAAAAGTTGTGCCCTAAATCCGCCCATTTTCAGGCCAGGCCGGTTCAGGTCGGGCTCGCGGGCCGGGCCCATGTTGATAACCTTTACAGTCACCCTATATATTCTAACAAACCTGACTATACTAGCTTAAAAGTTTTTGGATGTCTTGTTGTAGCTGCTAACCCTGACAGGTAACATGATAAGTTCAAACACAAGGGCATCCCATGTGTGTTCATAGGCTACCCTTAAACACAAAGAGGGTATAAGTTGCTAAATCTGCTAAACAATAATATGTTCATTAGTAGAGATGTGACATTCTATAAGTATATATATCCCTACAAGTTATTCAAACCTAAACTGAACCACACACACCTCTACAAGTGAATGAACATTTCTTACACTTAAATCTTGAAGAGTGTGAGACTGATGTTAGTGAACCAAGTGAGACACCAGAACTTCATCTAAGCCCTATTCCAACCCCTATTTTACACTCAACACCTCCTCAAACATACAACACCAAAAATATACCACCCACTCAACCAGAACCTAGTCAACCACCACTAAGACAGTCCACTAGACAACACAAACCTTCAGTCTGGCTGAGTGATTATCACACTAGCAATTTGGCTTATACCAATCACTATTACAGAATCATTGATTTGCGTCGGACTTGAGACCACCATTTGCTTCGGACATTGGTCCGACGGCACAGGTCTCGACGCAAATACGAGAGACATGATCTGCGTCGGACAAGGACACGATGCAGATTTTAAGCTATTCGCGTCAGATGCAACGCAAAGTCCGACGCATAAGATGCCTAGCCAGCACCAAAAAAACCACATCTAAGTCAGTCATTTGCGTCGCATTAAGAGGCATGTGCGACGCATATGATTCATTTTTTATTAAAAAATAGTGGATTTGCGTCGGATTGAATGTTACATCCGACGCAAATGGGTCATTTTTCATTAAAAAAAACAGAAAGTCAATTCACCATACTGAACCGTCTAATAACTCACTGGCTTCTGTTCACTGGCTTCTTCATATAATTAAAATTCATATTATACCAGAATCGATCTGTACAAACTTCAAAAATTAAAAACACCAAGGGATTGAACCCAGCATGAATGAAATACAAAACAGTATGAAATACATGAATGAAATACAAGAAGCAAATCTGAATAAAAAACATCAAGAGATTGAACCACCAAGAATTGAACCAGAATCTGTACAAAATTAAAAAAGTAAACCTAAAAAAAATAAAATCAGATCTAAATCACCAAATTTTCTGTCATTTTGTTCGAACTTCTCGTTCTTCTTCAAATATTCTGGAAATTCGAACTTCAATTTGAGGAAATTCGGCCTTTTTTTTGTTGACGCATTGATGAAGTGTGTTGATGAATTGTGTTAATGAAGAAAGAGGAGAAGTGGTGGTAACTTGGGAAAAAATAATCCTGAAAAGAGGAAAAGAGAAGTAGTTGTTTTATCATTGAGACAACAGATGGAGAAGATCCAATAAATCACTTACAATGTCAAAAAGTAAACCTAGAGACACGCGTTAATCATGTCAAAAGTAAAGTCATCGAAGCTTTATTCGAAGTAACATATAGTATATTTATTAAAAGAAAGAAGCAGAAATCATGAACAAATTGAAACTAACGAACAAAGTGGATAGAGAGAAAGTACCAAAATCGCATCGACCCATGTATAGAGAGAAAGTGGATAGAGAGAAAGTGGAGAGGGGGGAGAGAGAGTGGCTTAATGACGGCTGGGAGGGATGAAAATGATATCGTGTGTGGTAGGGTTAAAAGGAGAAGCAGGCTTTAATGAAGGGCTATGTGCGCCGCATAGGCCATAAGGTCCGACGCATATCGTGCACAAAACTAAGGCCCTAAAACCCATTTGCGTCGGATGAGCTTCCAGATCCGACGCAAAATGTTGGATACGCAAAAATTATCTTTCATGATTTGCGTCGAACATTGATCGGGGTCCGACGCATATGAATTTTTTGCGTCGAATGCGCGACACATTCGACACATATAAATCATGATTTGCGTCGGACGCCATGAATGTCCGACGCAAATGATGTTTCTGCGTTAATTTACCTGTTGTGCGACGCAATTCAAGAGACACAAATCAACTTTTTTCTACTAGTGAATGCACCACTTCAAATATATCCCACTACTGACACATACACCACTCCTAACTTTAGCTGCTTTCTCTCACAACTTGAGTGTCAGTAAGAACCAAAAAATTTCAAATACGCCATAACACAATATACACGGGTCAATGCAATGAATGATGAGCTTCATGCTCTAGAGATTAATAATACCTGGGAGGTTAGTGATCTTCCCAAAGGTTTGGGAAGGAAGCCATTGGCTGCAAGTGGCTCTAAAAAACAAAATATATTCCTGATGGAAGTGTAGAGAGGAGTAAAGCTAGACTTGTTGTTCTAGGAAATAGACAAACATATGGTGTTGACTATGGAGAGACATTTGCCCCTGTAGCTAAAATGGCTACTATAAGATCATTTCAAGCTGTTGCATCTCACAAAAATGGATTGTTCACCAAATGGATGTAAAAAATGCATTCTTGCATGGTGATTTCCAAGAAGCTGTCTACATGACTCTACCACCTGGGTATAAAGGGCTGGGTCACAGAATGATTGTTCACACTCAGGGGGAGAGATTTGAAAAAAAACACTTCTCCTCAAGTTTGTAAACTTCTCAAGTCCCTCTATGGACTTAAACATGCTCTAAGGCAGTGGTTTTCCAAGTTGAGCATAGCTTTGAAAGAATTTGGCTTCATACAGTCTAGATGTGATTACTCCTTATTCTCTAATTGAAAATGACTCATTTACTGCAGTCTTAGTCTATGTTGATGACTTATTGGTTGTTGGTGATAATATGCAGATTATACAAGCTACTAAAGAGTTCTTAGCCTTTTTTTTCCACATGAAAGACCTAGGAAATCTGAGATATTTCCTAGGTATTGAAGTTGATCATTCAGCCCAAGGATACTTCTTATCTTAAAGGAAGTACCTTCTTGACATCCTAAAATAGTATCAAATGCTCAATTGTAATCCACTCAAAATTCTTATGGATACTCACACCAAACTCAAAGAAGACACTGGAGATCCTCTTCCTAATCCTACTAAGTACCAGCAGCTTATAGGTAGAGATGATCAACATGGGTCCGGCCCGAAAATGGGCGGGTTTTGGGCACGCTTTTTTTGCCGGTCGGGTCCGGCCCATTTTTTGGGCAAAAATTCCTGGCCACGGGTAACTTAAATATGCAAAACTAGTCTAAATTTTGGTCTGGCCCGAAAAGCCCGCCTGGCCCGGCCCGAATATGCGGGTTATGGTGCAGAAATTTCGACCCGCGGCTCGTTCGATACTTTGGCCCGAAATGGACCACTTTTTTTGGGCCAAGCTCGGCCCGGCCCATGATCATTTCTACTTATAGGGAAGCTTATTTATCTCACACTCACAAGGCCAGACATCTCATTTTCCATTCATGTAATCAGCAAGTTTATGCACAAACAAACAAGTGCACATTTTCAGGCTGCAAAAAGAATTCTAAGGTATCTCTCTGGCACAGCACATCAAGGCATACTGTTAGCATCATCATCTACTGCCACTCTGGCAGTTTACTATGATACTGATTGGGCAGGATGCCCTAACACTAGGAGATCAACATTTGGAATCTGTGTCTTATTTGGAAAATCTCCCATCTCTTGGAAGAGCAAAAGACAGACTGTGGTTGCTAGGTCCACAGCTGAAGCAGAATACAGGTCTATGGCCTTAGCTGTTTGTGAAGTTATGTGGTTGAAACAGCTCCTCAAAGACCTGGGTATCAAGGAGACGAGCACCACTATATTCTATGACAACCAAGCTGCTATTGCAATCTCAGCAAACCCTGTCCACCATGAAAAGACTAAACATGTGGACATTGATTGTCACTTCATTAGGGACAAAACAACATATGGTCTAACACATCCTACCTATGTTCCTTCCACTCAACAACTAGCAGACATTTTCATAAAGCAACTCTCTATAGCTCAGCACAACAACTTGTTAAGCAAGCTGGGAGCGACCTCCATGCCCTCCCAGCTTGAGAGGGAGTGTAAAGAAATAGGAGTAAAATCAAGGCATAAAAGGCCTTGAGTTTTCTTATCTGTTGTGTTGTACTACTTGTCCTATGGACTACTGCCACTTGTTAGGTTTTTTAGTAAAATATTTCTAGGATCATGTGCCTTGTTAATTAAATGGTCACGTGACTTGTAATGAAAGGGGATATTCCTCTACTAGGGTTATAAGGCACACTGCTATATATAAGCAAGTGTTGCCGTTTGTAGTGACAAGGGAGAATGACAAAATGAATGAAGTAATGAATGAATATGATGAGCAGCCAAATATTGCTGCATATATTAATATAGATGTATCCAAATATCATTATCATTCCTCTTGTTACATAATTTATATGTGCAACTTTGAAGAAAAAAAAGAGTAAAAATCTCAATAATTATTAGCATTTAGCATTGAAGTAATGATAAAAAGGTTCAGTAACTTGTTTCAAACTGTTAGTTATTTCTGCTTTAACCACTTTTTCACCAACTTACGCATAAAACACAGCCTTAATATAAAATCGTATAAGTAAAAATAAAAAGGGAATCGTTTGGTTTTGTTATAGTCACTATATCATCATCAGTCATCACTTTATAATTCTACCTAAAGGCATGGATGTTTAGTCGATATGGCACTTTCAATTCTGCTAATCCATCTGCGTGTCGAACTTGTAAGCAAGCCTCAAGACAATCGTACCGTATCATCTCCAGTCTCCATACTTTAATGCTGAAAAAAATATATTGTTACTGCTTGTCTGCTTTTAATTAGATTTACTGGGTAATTTACGGCATCACTATTGGTGAGATCAAAGTCATAATTTTGAACTAATTATCCTCTTATTTAGATTTAGTGCGTAATCAGATTTGAGACCCATGTTGTTATTATACGAAGGTTGAAATTTGCTAAATAGTTAATTAGTTATTATATTTTTGCTATGGCTGATTTTTCCAGATTGACATTGACGCAGTGAGTGTACTACACTGACGCAAGTGGTGGCATTATGACGCAAAGACTTGGTCAGAGCTCAACCAACTGCCGAAGAATAAGGGAGACTAAGTCTCAGTTAGTCCGGTCATTCAAATGGTTTAGTGGGCAGTCAAGGAACGTGCCAAGAAGATAGAGATATTGTACCAAGATCTTAGCTAACTGCTGCCGATATTCTTGGGCGCACATTGAGGATTGAAAAGCACTATATAAGGAGTGCGAAGCTAAAGGAGAAGGGGTTACACAAGCATTCTTATCACCCGCATAAGCAAGAGCACTCATAGTTCCACATCAGTCTCAAACACTTTACATTTCAAGTTATTCTTTTTATTATATTGTAATCAAACTATTGTACTTAGAATAATCATCCTAGGGTGTATTGACTGTCGTTCACCCTGAACGTCAGTTGCATAAAGTGGATTAGTGGACTCATATCCACCCGCGATTTTTTACCCACCTTCATTGGGGGTTTTTTCGCGTCACCATCTTCCTGTGTCACTTCCCTTTGATTTTCATTTGCATTCATTCAATCGTTCTAATCTGGTTGTTGTCGTCCCAACTTGATTTGTATCGCTAAGGCAAAAATCTGCATAAACAATTTGGCGCCCACCGTGGGGCCTACAGCCAGATCTCTCATTAATATCTATTAACAATCAAACATCATCATTCTCCATCCCAATGGATCCTAAAGAAATGCAAGCTGCATTTGAAAAATTGAAAGCTGAAATGGAGCAGATGAAGAAGGACAACGATCGTATGTTCTCTGAATTCACTTCGTCAAAAGAACAAATTCAAAAGCTACAAGAAGAGTTAGCATCGAACAAGGCGTCCAAGCAGCGACATCCCAAGAACATCAGAGAAATCTCAATATGCAACGCTTCAGCGACGAAGAAAGCTCTGAGTCCGAAGAAGCCCAAGGCGATGAAGAATGGGAAGACGAAGATATCCCCAACGATGATCAATCCAAGGAAGGCGACGTTATGGCCAAAAGAATGGCTATGATTGAAAAGCGAAATCACCAAATGATGCGTCTCCTCTCTCAACTTCCTGGAGCTCCAACTCCCAGCATCGTCGAGCATTGCGACGGTTATGCAGCGTCCCCGTTCGTGGAAGAGATCGCCAAGGCAGCATTGCCGAAGAAGGTCAACCTTCCCATCCTTACCGCGACTTATGATGGATCTACCGACCCAGCAGAGCATGTAGCCCAATACAAACAGCGGATGTGGCAAGCGTCCATTCCATGGCACCTGGTCTAAGCATGCATGTGCAAGTCCTTCGGAGCGACGCTGACTGGGCCTGCCCTAAAATGGCTCAGATCTCTCAAGCAGGAAGCATTGGCAACTTTTGAACCTTGGTGAACAAGTTCTACAGCAAATTCGAAGGCAGTCACAGTCCTGAAAAGCAGACGAGTGACCTTTATGGCGTCGTTCAGAAGCCAGGAGAACCGATCCGAGATTATTATAATCGTTTTAATAAAAAAAAGATTGGGATTAAAGATCTAGATACTAAAACTGTTATTGAATGTTCAGGAAATGACTCATCCTCATATCCAAGCTGTACAACCGTCTCACCAAGTATCCTTGTGCGACGTTCGAAGAGGTCAAGTCACGAGCTTTGGCGCAAATGCGATTGGAAGAAGACGATACAATCCTCAACACAATATCGCAAGATGTTCACACCCAAGAAGCATAATTGGAGGCCTCATCCATAGAGCAGGCCTAACTAGGTACATAATGTTAATGACGCGTCAAGCCCAAGCCGATCCCAACGCTTATCCCGATATCGAGTCGTACGGTTTTTTCGTCGACGTTGGGGGTGTCGTCAACGCTCTGACCAAGATTGGTGCGCCCGTCCTTTGGCCGAGGAAGAGAGACCGCCCAGACGCTAAAAAAGATCAGACCAAATGGTGTCAATTAAATCATGACCATGGCAATAAGACCGAATAATGCATAGCACTCAGGAGAGAAGTCGCGTTCATGCTGAACAAGGGGCATTTGCAGGATCTTCTTAGGGACAAACAGAAAGAGTCTTTCGATAAGAATCCCCCCATGCCAAATCCACCTGCGTCCCCTACTCATGTCAAGGTAATTAATGTTATTTCTAATGTGACGTTTGCGGACTAACGTATTCAGCAGCTAAACAGGTAGCAATAGAGGGTTCTCCCTCGTCCAAAGTTCCTAAGTCTTGCAGGTTAGATGAGGAAAGAAAATTGGAAGCGATGTCCATTACCGTTGATAAGGATGACGTATGCAACGAAGAGCACCACGACGGAGTGGTCATATCTTTGACCGTCAGCAACTGCCTGCTGCGACGCGTGCTGGTTGATGGCGGAAGCTCAACCAATATCCAGTTCAAAAACGCTCTCGAAGGTATGGGTCTTAATGATAGGGACATAACGAATAAATCAACAGTTTTAGTCGGCTTCAGCGGAGGAGCGCAACAGACCGTCGTAGAGATCACCTTGCCAACCTTCGCCAAAGGCGTCAACTTGCAGACCAGATTCAACGTCGTAGACTGCCCATCCGCGTACAACGTCATCCGAGGCACGCCATGGATCCATAAAATGAAAGCAGTTCCGTCAACCTATCATCGGACGCTCAAGTTTCCGACAAAGTGGCGCGTCCAAGAGATCAAAGACGAGCAAAAGGCAACTAGAGAATGTTATAGTTCATCGCTCAAGCCTGCCAAGGCATCAATCTAGCAATTAACAGGCGGATCCGCGCCCGACGAGCCTGATGAGAAACAATTAGATGAAGTGGCGCTTGATCCAGTTTTTCCTGATCGTGTCGTTCGCATTGGAGCGACGCTGTCGCAAGAAATTCGAAATCAGGTAATTGATTTTTTAAGAGCTAACCAAGATTGCTTTGCTTGGTCGCATGAAGATATGACAGGTATAAGTCCAGACGTCATCACCCACAAGCTGAACGTCGATCTAGATCACAAACCCGTCAAACAAAAACGACACAAGTTCGCTCCTGAACACAACCAAATCATTATCGACGAGGTTCAGAAACTGATCGACACAGGTAAAGTACGCGAAGTCAAATATTTTGATTGGTTAGCTAACGTTGTTGTTGTCACCAAGAAAAACAACAAGTGGAGAGTTTGCATAGACTTCACGGATCTTAACAAAGCCTGTCCCAAGGATCCATTCCCACTCCCCTACATAGACGCAATGGTCGACGCGATAGCAGGGCACGAGCTCTTGAGGTTTATGGACTCATATTCCGGCTACACTAAGATCCTCATGCATCCCGACGATCAAGAGAAGGCATCGTTCATTACCGATAAAGGTATTTATTGTTATAAAGTTATGCCCTTTGGACTAAAAAATGCAGGTGCCACATATCAGCATTTGGTTAACCAAATGTTCAAGGACCAACTTGGTGACAGAATGGAAGTCTACATCGACGACATGTTGGTTAAATAAATAAGGGCGAACGACCATATACAACACTTGTCGAAAGCGTTCGACTTCCTTTAGAAGTACGGTATGAAACTTAACCTCACTAAGTGACATTCGGAGTTGTTGCAGGTAAATTGTTAGGTTACGTCGTGACGCAAAGAGGAATCGAGGCAAATCCTGACCAGATCAAGGTGTTGATTAACATCCAATCTCCAAGAAACGTCACAGAGGTGCAAAAATTGACTGGACGTGTCGTTGCGTTCAATCATTTCATATCCAGATCGTCCGAAAAGTGCCACCTGTTCTATGACGTGCTGCGCAAAAAATAAAGGCTTTGACTGGTCGCAAGAGCATGAAGATGCTCTACAAGTGCTCAAGCAATACTTGGCCTATCCGGCTCTGCTATCCAAACTAAGTGACGGAGAAACACATCAACTTTATCTGGCCGTAAGCAATATGTCCGTCAGCGCTGTTTTGATGTGAAAAGCTGAAAATAAACAACTCCCCATTTACTACGTCAGTAAGGGACGCAGAGACCATGTATTCTTCCTTGGATAAACTTGTATTAGCTTTAGTCACTGCTGTCAAGAAACTACGACATTACTTTGAAACTCATACTGTTGTTGTCATGACTAATTATCCTATTAATAGTGTTTTGTGTAGACCCGAATTGACAGGTCGCATGGGAAAATGGGCCATCGCGCTCAGTGGCTACTATATCAAGTACCTGCCTAGGACAACAATCAAGTCGCAAGCCCTGGCCAATTTTGTGGCGGACTTCAATCCAGAGGTACAGAAGATCGCAGACGATGAAGTCGCTAGGATCAACAACGTCAGCAATGACGCTTGGATTTTATTTGTTGACAGATCTTCTAATTTTCGTGGTGCAGGTGTTGGTGTTGTCATGAAGTCACCACAAAGGGACAAGATAGTACAAGCCATATGTTGCGACTTCAAAGCGACTAATAACGAAGCTGAATACGAAGCGTTGATCGCAGGAATGACTCTGGCAAGCGACTTGGGGGCAAAAGTGTTAAGCGACTCGTTGTTGATAGTCAGCCAACTCAAAGGAGAATTTCCTGCTAAGGATTCCAAGATGGCACTATATTTAGAAGTCGCACAAAATAAGAGTAAGATGTTTAAACCTTTTGACATAAAACAGGTACCAAGGGACCAAAATACGCAAGCAAACGCGCTGGCAAATCTGGGATCATCCCTGAGAGACGCAACATTCACTTTTGTCCCTATCATTCATCTCACGTCTACAACAGTAAGTAAGTGCAAAGAAGCTGCAAATGTTGTCGCCGTAATTAGCGACAATGATGTGGACCAAGCAATAAACGACGACGTCGACCAAACAAACGACGTTATAGCTTAAGACGTCGAGGTAAGTGTTAGTTGGAAAAAACCTATCTATGACTATTTATCTAACGATGCACTCCCATATGACAGAGCAGAGGCATGACAATGAAGCAAGATCATTCAAGGAGTATTGTTCAAGAAGTTAGTCGCTGGACCTTATCTGCGTTGTCTGGAGAAGCAACAGTGGGAGCAAGTTCTGCAAGATCTACATGAAGGGACGTGTGGAAACCATTCTGGTGGACGCAACCTATCCAATAGAGCGTTGAGAATGGGCTATTATTGGACGACAATGAAGCAAGACGCAATCAGGTATGTCGCCAAATGTGACAGTTGCCAGCGACCTGCAGGTATGAAGCACAAACTTTGTGAAGTTTTGCATCCAACCTTAACCCCATGGCCTTTCATGAAATGGGGAATGGACATAGTTGGTAAACTACCTCTAGCCCCAGGACAAAAGGTCGTTATGTTAGCACTAACATATTACTTTTCTAAATGGATAGAGGCAGATTTGTTCCAACAGGTACGTGACAAGGAGGTAATCTCTTTTATACATACTAACATTATTTGCAGGTTTGAAGTTCCGTTAGAAATTATATGCGACATTGGGTCGTAATTTATCAGCGATAAAACAAAGCATTTTTGTGACGAATGGAATATTACATTGCTCGTCAACGCCCAGATGTCCTCAGGCAAATGGACAAGCTGAGTCCAGCAACAAAACTGTCATAGACACGTAGAAGAAACGTCTCACTACTAAGAAAGGTAAATGTGCAGAAGCGTTCCCAGCTATCTTATGGGCAAACCGCACAATGCCATGCACTGCGACTGGTCAAACGCCTTTCTCATTGGTCTACGGCTGCGAAGCAGTCCTACCAGCTGAGGTAAGTATCCCAACTGCCAGGTACGGCTTGACGACGGAGCAGCAAAATCGTGACGAATTGATCAGCGACATAGATACTATAGAAGAATTGCGGGACGCAGCGTTGATACGAATGGCAGCACAACAACAAATTGCCGCAAGGAGTTTTAACAAAAATGTGCAAGCTAAGTCGTTCATTGAAGGTGATTGGGTGTTAAGGAAGGTCTTCCAAAACACACAGGAGCCCAACGCAGGCAAGTTAGGTCAAAAGTGGGAAGGTCCCTATCAAATCAGCAAGGTCGTTGGCAATGGCGCATGCCAGTTGGTCAGACGCGACGGTACTATGGTCCTACGCAGTTGGAACGCTGTTCATCTCAAAAGATACCACATTTAGCTAAGTACTAAGTGACATTTTTCTTTTTTCTTATGTTTTCAATAAGTGATGAACATGTCGTCGCAACGTCGTTGAGATGTCAACGACAAAACATTATTGTGTGTTCCTTTTACAGGATTTCTTATGGCTTTCAATAAGCTCGCAACGTCCAGGCCTAGCAGCCGACAACTATTTTTGCATAATAAGTCAACTAGATTGACAAAGTGTTGAGGACAATGTCAATAACATCAAGTTACTTGGACATCATACACTGTTGTAAACGTCGCAAGATTCCAACGTCATTTACAAGAGCACAATAGCGTCATAAGCATCCAACCTGTTCAAGTCAAGTAAGTAATTATGTTTTATGCAGTTTTTGCTCTAAGTGACACCTAAGTCATACGACAGAAAGAGGTTTTCAAAGCACCTGACAATCATATGTAAACGCCAGAAAAACGGCTGAAACGAAATAACACAGCAACATGCGCAATAGTCAAATGTTATGTTATTCCTACGAATGATCAAAAGAAACCTAAAGTTATGGTCACTCCCATGAGTGACCCAAACAAAATACACCGAGTCTTAACCACTCCCATGAGTGGTCCAAAAAGACATAATGTTTCAAAGGTTATAACAATATAAAAAGTTCATAAAACAACGAGAAATGATAAATCAAACGACAGGGTCATCAGCGGGTTTTTCAGAAGTAGACGTTTCAGGCACTATCTCTGTCTCTAGGGGATTGTTCTCCTGAGGGTCATACGCGACGAAAGTAGTGCTAGAAACAGCAGTGTCTCCATCCTTGGGGGCAGTAGCCAAAGAGGACTCAGCAGTCACTTTAGACCCTTCGTCTGCGTCAACCAGATGCTTCATAGGACCAATCCATTTCAGGTAAAGGTCGATGTCCTTTTTAGGATCCCACGACAACGTATGGCTCATCATGAATTGGTACATTAGTTGGGCTCTCACACGGGTTGTGATCTCAGTGTCCAAGCCTTCCAGCTCGTCCTTCAACCCAGCGACCTCTGTTTGCAATGTCTCCACCTCCCCAGAGCGTGACGTCAGAGCATCCTCTGTCTCCTTAGTCTTCTCTCTCAGCGTCTTTAGTTCCTCATCTTTCTTCCTTGGTTTCTCTTCAGCAGCGAGAACCCTTAGGTTGGCCTTTTGGAATGCCAAATCCTTCTCCTTCAGCAACGCTTCACTCTTCTCAGCTTTGGTTTTGAACGACTATTGATCCCTGATCATTGAATTTATCTCTCTCTTCGCCATCGATAAGTGTTGCAAAGCCTAATCAAAAGACAAGTGTAATTCAGCAACTAAATCTCAAGGAAACGTCAAAAATAGCATACGTAAGCAACCGTAATACCTGGAAGATTAGCTCAAGGCCATCTGACATCAACCCTGGCACAGAACGATTTTGCAGGCATTCTTTAGCGCAAGGAAAGAGGAACCTTTCCGCTTCAGGGCAAATCGACCTATCCAACGACATGAAATCGTTAGGGATTGTGACTTGTGCATCTTGGTGTTTGGAGCCTCAGTTCATCACCGTCAACGTCGACGACGAATTGCTCTTTATCAAACGCTGTCGGAGACGACAACGCCGCTTTCACAGCGGCACGCTCTTTCTCTTTTTGGGCTCTCTTTCTCTTCTTCAAAGCCTCGCTTATGACCGTATTGTCCATGACCCCTCTTGATTTCGAGTGAGTATAACCTGTTGAGTTGGTAAGTGAAGAATATCACAAAGACGCTGAAAACATTGAACGCAAGAAACGTATAGCGACGCAATTACCTGATGCCATTGGCGAGCAACTTTCTTGCTCAGCGACAGCGACCTTCTTGTATGTTCGTTCCTCTGCGTCAATCTCAATGAACTTCTCGCACTTTAATTTAGAAACGTCGCGATGGCTCAGCTGCTTCGGATTCAAATCTGCACAAAAAACGACGTAAGAATAATGTTAACGACGCAACGATCAAAGAATTCAAAAGAAATTTTATGAACCTTCCATGTTCCAGCTTCCTCTTAGAAACTTTCCTACTTCTCCTAAAGACGATTTCTTCACGAAAATGTAGCGATTTTTCCAGCCTTTGTCGTTCGATTGCATACCCTCAACCAAAGTGTTCATCTTCACCCTGACGTGAAGCGCCAGGCGATTCTTAGTCTTAACCCTAATCTTGTAACAGTGGAGTAGGTCTTGAAGGGTGAAAGGGTCATCCCATTTAGCTGTCACTTTGTCAACTACGCTCAGGACTCTCTACACTTGAGGCATCAATTGCCCTGGACTTATCCTAAAGACTTGCAGTAAATCCCTGACTATGGGGGGAAAGGGTACCCTAAATCCAATTTTAAAAGGGTATTCATATAGCACGACCCCAGTCG